>JAGTJP010000320.1:0-21648 GCA_020744175.1 Auriculariales sp. MPI-PUGE-AT-0066
AGAAAGACACATTCTTCTAAGCTAGCCACCCCCTGTCTATCGGCGAGAGGGAAAACGAATTATGTTCAAAGGCGAGTAAATAGCATGTCACCACGGGAAGAATGATAAGAATGCTCAGCAGAAACCCACGCACGGCAGCAGCACAAGACTTGCGGCGCACACCACAGATACTGCAACCTCACTCAAACGCCGCTTCTCTTCATGTTCCTGGTCCCGTCCCCACCGCGGCGGCGCGACGGCGGAACGAGCAATCGTCCACGGAAGACCGAAAGCATAAAGACGACGGTGTTGAACGCCCAGAGCGCCACGACGAGCACACCCCCCACGACCTCGAGCACGCGGAGGAACAGCGATGGATGAGGATACCGAATTTTCCCGCCGCAGCAAAGAATCCCACTGTATGCAGGCTGTGAGAACCCTTGTCATCTGGAGGAAAGTGACGCACCGAGCGGGAAGGTTGTTGCAACCACGCCATGCCCCAGCCAATGGGTTTGTCCGCGCGGAGGAGGCTTTGGACCCAGATCACGGACGTCGCGAGAATGAACCAGAAACACTGTCCCCATACGCACAGCGCCGTCAGCCAGCTCGCCACAAACACCATCTCACCCGCGTTGTTGTGGGTAGTAGCAGCGGCAGTTGAAGGACTCCGAACCGCGGAAAGACCTCGAGCGCGCGCTGGCCGAGGTTGAGAAATGCAATCGCGGTGAATCCGGGCGGGCCGACGGACATGAAGAAGATGGGCACGGCGCGCGTGTCGTGCGGGTGGCCGAAAAGCACGTTTCGCGACATCCAGGCCGAGAGCTTGAGCTGGGCCGTGAGGAAGCCGCAGCCCTGGAACGCGTAGCTGAGCATGATGAGCGGGATCGCTCGGCGGTCCTCGACGATGTTTGCTAGAGTGCTGCCGACGGCCCGGCGAGCATCATCGGGAATACGGGTAGACATTCTGAAGGGGTGATCGTTTCGAAGTCGCGGTCCTGTGGGACTTGCGCGTTAGATCTTGGTCGCCGGTCGGTGGAGTTGCGCACGCACTTGCCTGATCGTACATCGTCCACTGGAGTAACGCCGCACAGAAAACGGACATTGCGACGTATATCCAAAAGAGGACGTACATGACGTCGATGAATACCGGACTGGTGACATGAGGGTGGACGAATATGATGAAGCTCATGTAAATGGTTGCAAAAGCCAAGATGGTGGTCGGGAAGAAAAGAGCGCTGCCGGGCACCACGAACGATCGTCTGAACGCTGCAGGATGCCACCATGCCTTGAGAGCGAGCAGTGTGAGGTTTGTAAGGTAGATGATGCAATTGAGGGCGAGGAATACATAGCCTGAGAGAGAGAGGTTGAGATTAGGTGACCTATCTCCTACACAGCACTAAGATCGCGCACCGATGTACTGCTTCGCAGGAAAGTGGAACGAGATATTACCAATCAGAATAGTACATGCGCCAGTGCCAAGATTGAGCGTGAAGAAGCCAAACTCGAAGAACTCGAGACGTTCCTTCCACGTGAGATTATTGCGTTTCTCGTACTGTTTGACGACTTCACCCTGCAAGGACGACGAGGAAGAGTTGGGCTGCGCCGGAGGCGGATTCGGCAGAAAGTTTCGCAACGCGCGGCTGAAGCGGTGTCGTAGCTGCGACTTTTCTAGGTCGAGGATGTTGCGAACGTCCGCGAGCGTGCGGTAGTGCGCTCGCTCAGTGAGGTCGGCTGCCATGGCTGAGCTTGTCCTAAGCAAAGTGCAGATCTGTGATGCAGCTGTTGAAGTTGACAATGGGACTGGAGTAGTGGCAGAGGTCAAGGTGGCGGCGGCTGGAAGCGCGCGGGGACAGAGGTGCGGTCGATATCTAGCATGGTACATAAAGACACACGAGTTCGGGAAGCGCCCGACGACCGGCGTCATACCGGGGAACCACCGCAGGCAATGCCGTGACCGCTGATTCAGGTTTTAACACGATAAAGGTTTCTGTGAGACGGTCGATTACACAGAGAGTGTGCATGAATTTGAGTTGAAGCATCCAACACTTGACCAGGTCTTGCCACAGCTCGGGTGTCTCAACCAAAAATACACCTTTGATTATCCTCATTAGGAGAGAGGAACAAAATTTAGCGCGCTGGTTCCACTTGAGAACATTTTTACTCTTCCTCTACTTTGTTCCAACATGCAAAATATATCTGTCGAGCCGCAGGATCTCACTTGTCGGTGACAACGTCGCATAACACTCGGTCCGGTTGTCGGAGGGATAACTTGCAACACCTCGAATCAATTTTTCACGCCACTGTTGGCTTCACGTCTCATGACTGCACTGCGGCGAGACTCTTTGTAACCCTGCCTTCGCCTTCCAAAATAGATTTGCACCAATCTCTAGCTCAATTGCCACGTCGGTCATGTCCTCGAAGGCACGGGATGTTGCAATCAGTCGGACCGCAATATTCTAACTCTTTGGCGATAATTTTTGCTGGGACAGCGTGGGTGCTATTGGCTCTGTGGCGGCATTTCCTGATCAAACCACGCTGATCTTCAAACATCACCACGGCACGGGAGCAATGTGGGCAAAACGGAGGAGTGATAATCAGACTTGACAGCTGGGACGTAGCAATGGGGAGCTTGGAGAGCAGTGAGAGCGAATGGAAAGCAAGTTGGAACGACGAAAACGAGGCTGGAGGTCGAGCTGGGGAAATTGGATAGCAATGAGCGCGAATGAAAAACACGTTGGAACGGCGGAAGAAGAGGCTGGAGGGCGAGCTAGGGTGGGGTTGTTAGGCTTGGAAGTGGGTTGTGAATGGGACAATTCGCGACTGCGGATGGCAAACCTGCCCGTGTCACTGATGTACTTGGTCAGAATTGGCAAATTGACGGGTCTACCGAGCAGAGACCGGGCCGACAGTACCTGTCCCTTCAATCTTCCACGGGCTGCTTACCTCTGGGCGTGGATACGACGGCAGTGGAGGAGGTAATTGTCGACGGTCTCGGGTTCGCCACACGTGGTACAGAGGGGGGAGTCGACGGCCATGATTTTGCAATCGATGAGAGACTAAACAGGCAGACAGATGAGAGTTTTCGAGGATTGATATTATACATCAGGGCTCGAAGGAGCTTAGTGAAAAAGAAAGTCTCCAAACCGATTCCGAACCTTGTGTCTGCTCTGACCCTGGACCCTGCCAAGCACCATCGGCATGCAAAAGTCTTGCACGATGCCGCGTTCGTAGCCACAGATCTGTAGACTCACTGGTCCGACACTCAAAGCGTGACGTGGCTAATATGATGATCCGAATCCTTCGTCATGTTGACCTGTTAGCAAACCACCGGCAGGCGGCACAAGCAGCGCGTACATGTCCGGACCATGCCGAAAGCTTCGGCACAACCCAAAGATCCAAACGTCAGTTAATGGCCGGCAGTGAGTAGTATGGTATATACGCGTGTATATGAGGGTACGCGTCTTGCCTTACCATCACGAGATCAGCACTGACACGCCAACGACTATATATTGAGATATCTCCTTGTCAAGTCTCCACATCCACAGTCGATATGTCCACCGCATATCTTGGGCTTCAATCTCGCTGCGAGACCATTACTAGCTTCACGACTCCCGGTCTCATCTCTTTGTCGACGAGTTTCATTACACAGGGGTCGCCAATCACTGTCCCGAGGCATGCGTCGAGGCGTGGCCGCTGCCAGAGCCGTTTGTCGCTTCGGACAAACGTCTGCCACGTTACGACTATCTGTCAACACAACCGATCTTCCACTACCCTACTTGAGATGTTTCTTCCCGAGAAATGGAACCAACGTCTCCTAGGGACTGGTACAAGTGGATTCTCCGGTTGTAAGTTACGTATTTATCGACATTACCATCATGACTGACACCAATCTATCGATTTACAGGCGTCGACTTTCCTACGGTGAACTATGGAGCGGAAATGGGTTTCGCTACCGTTGGAACAAATGCCGGCACGATGGTCTTTCGGGAGCGCCGGTCCTTCATCATCCGGAGATGCTGAACGACTTCGTCTGGCGTTCAATACACACCGAGGCTCTCGTAGGCAAGAGCTTGTCCATCAGTTCTACGGTAGTCCCGCCAGCTACTCGTACTACGCTGGATGCTCGCAGGGTGGACGCCAGGGCTTCAGAGCGGCGGAGGTAAGCACCCAGTTCAGCAACTAAGCACGAAACATTCTCACTCAGTTCGCGTTCGCGTACTATCAGCAATTCCCGGGCGACTTTGACGGCATCCTCGTTGGAGACCCTGCCATCAAGCTCATCAGTCTCGCAGCATGGTTCGGACTCGCCTCCGAGCCGTTCAGGACCGGCAAACCAGGCGAAATGGCTCCCACTGACTGGGCGATTGTCCACAAAGAGACGCTGAAGCAATGCGACAATCTAGACGGCAAAGCCGACGGTATCATCGCTTACCCCGAGGATTGTCACTTTCGACCCGAAGCTCTTCTTTGCTCCATGAAGCATCACCAGCCGCCCTGTTTGAGTACCGCGCAGGTCGACGGACTGCGGAAGCTGTACAGCCCGGTGTACCTTAAATCTGGGAAGATGCTTATCCTCGGTTCGAGCCTGGAGCGGAGAACGTCAGCCCAGTCTTCAATGTCACCTTCAATGGCGAGTTTCCGGGCCTTGCACTGGTGACCAGTCTGTCCCGCACTGATTGAGATAATGCAACTGACGGGATCGGCGCTGCAGGAGGGATTTCGCTACATTGTCTATGATGATGATACATGGGATCCCAGCAATTTCAGCATTGCTGATGTAGAGTACGCAACCAAGACCAACCGTGGCGATGCTCAAACCTGGACTGGTGATCTGCGCAAGTTCAAGCAACGCGGCGGCAAACTGCTCACGTACCACGGAACTGCCGACTCGGTTCGTTTTCTTTCCTATAGCTGTATATTCACTGTATTGATATAGAACATTTACTCCGCAGTTGATCCCATCCACAATTTCCTCGCTTCAGTACAAGATGACGGCGGAAGTGACTGGACGGCTCGCTACTATGGACAGTTGGTATGCGCTGTACCTTGTTCCCGGTATGGAGCACTGTTGGGGCACGCCGCTGGGTAGCGCTTGGCGGTTTGGCCAGATGGGCGGGATTCCAGAGCCGCGTGCTGCGAAGAACACGAGCGACTACAACGCACTGCTTGCGCTTGTGGATTGGGTTGAGAAAGAAAACAGCCAAAGCTCAGCGGGTTGACTGATGCCGGAGAGACGCGGGAGATCTGTCGCTATCCCCGGAAGGGTCAATGGGTCAACGGCCGGTGGACTTGCCCATCCGTCTGACTACGGATTTGAGCCTCAGATCGCCTCTCTAGAGCTTGAAACTGATGGAATATCATACTGTCTTGCCAATTTCTGCCGAATACGACGCTTTTTGATGTATTATGAACTTCAAGTTCTTGAGACATGTTACGGATGGTATGCAGAGGTTTCGAGGAACGGATATACAGTAAATGCGGATTTTGTCGCCATAATTTCAAACACGTCCTGACATTTCGCCACTTTTGGGCATTCTGAGAAAGCCTTCCTTCCGGGAAATGGGTCCGAAAAAGGTCGAGATATTATGGTTTTCACCAGGAATGAGTTTAGGGGTGCCTCGGACGCATCGCGGCCCAACCGCCTGTAACTCTGTCAACTCTAATCAGGTTAATCGCGTGCCCGGAATATAATGAGTCCTCAGGTACCATATATAGCTACGCAATTATGTCAGTAGCCCACGCCATAGTTCCGGATACATCGTTCGTGAAGACGCAGGTGATGGCCAAGCTACGCTGTTGACGACTAAGTGATGGGAACTTAATGTTACAAATGAATGAAATTAATAGCTAGGTATCCCTTTAAGGATTTATATTTCATTAAAGTTGAGATACCGTAGTCAGAGGGCTTAACCAGAAGTACAGTCGAAGAGGTCGTCAACCTGTCGGATGTATTTATTGGGTATCGAGAGCTGCACCTTGTACTTCGACGTCCCCCTTTCTCGCGCTTTAAATCTCTCCATACACTACACGCAGTGATTATATGAGCTAAATCACGCACGGAGCCCGACCAAGCAAGTGCGCGCGCGCACCGTTTCAATGAGTCTTCGCATATCCATGAGCTGCATCCGCTGCTCATCGCTGCACGCGCGGCTCAAAATCCACGACTTGATCTGGTCGCGCAGACAGTGCAGCCTCGATATTTGCGTCTTGAGGCTAAATACAGTAGATTCTCGCTGAGCGCGGCTTGTAACCTCGAACAACTTGTTGAAGGTGTCGTCAAATTCAGCTACGCGGTGCGACACCGCTCTCAATGTGCGTTCGATTTCTTCTGTGAGCCACTTGTCAGTGCGTTATCATACACGTTGCGAGCGCATCGCACGGAGGGGTATTCTGGCTGACATGGTTGCCCCTGAACAACAAGGAATTTCATGGAAGAGGCCAATTTGAATTTGTACCCCGCGCTTTCCTGGCAATAGTCTCAACAAGGTGTGCTCCTAGGCTGCTTGTGCACTCTCGACTTCGCTGATCGTGAATGATGCAGTATTGTTATTTAGTTGTACACCAAGCTAGCACATACAAGCAAATGACTTGTTTTCGAGATCCGTTCATGATTTCATCGAGCGCACCCAACTTTCTTCTGGCGCTGCTGGAGGTGCGCAGCTTCCCGCTTCTCAATCTTCTGCTCGTGGGAAGTTGAACTGGGAGCTACAATGCTCGATCGATGCCTACGCGTCCTCTGCAGCCGCCGTAGCATTGATAGACTTGTCCAATTTCTTCGCCGCCTCCTGATTCTCCGTATTGAGCGTCCCGGTCGTCATACCGTGGCCCTGCTCAACAGTCTCGGGCTTGCGTGTCACCTTCCCGACGAGGGCCTGGATGAACCCCGACACCTTCTCGCCGAAGGTCTGCTCACCGAACCCGCTGTCAGCATCCCATCCCAAATAATAAATAGAGTCCTCACCGCGCTGTTACGGTTGGCTGTCGCAGATTCGGCAGCATGGACCGGCTCGGCAGCGACCGTGCTGCTCCCGCCATTGCCCTCGTCGATGGACTTCTTCCGCGCCTGGCGCTCCCGCTCGGCACGTTCCCAGTCCGGCTGCGGCGGGCCATTGGAGCTGATCCTCGCCAGGGCGCTGCCGCCGTCGTGCGACTCGTGCGACGCCTCGGCCCTGTACGGCTTCGACTCGGCGTGTGCGGCCCCGCGGTGCGGTGGACGCGCGACCGTCGGCTGGTGCTTGACCGGCGAGTCGGGCTGAGACTCGGGCGTCTTGAGCGGCATCATGTTCGCCGGGGACTGTTGAGATGGCGTGTATTCGGACTGAGCGTGGACCTGCGTCGAGTGCTGAGGGTCGACTACTGCGGGGACGTTTTCGGTGCGGTGCGGCATGTCAGGGTGGACGTCGTTTGTACCATAGTCACGCGCGGAGGATGCCTCCTGCTGGGAGATGCTAGACATGTTGAATTGGCGAGACGTTGTAAGAGATGTCTCTGGGAGGGTTGTGGTGGGGAATCGCACAATAGGCACTGCCATCCTTTATATCTCATGACATCAGCACCCCATGAGCAGGAGGCGAGGTCGATTGCATGCTCTGGATCCTTTGACGGAACCCGTGATTCGACAAACAAGTCGAAGATCTTCAACATCTAAATGCGCGCGAGGTCACGCGGCATGCGCATTTCGGCAAGTGTGGCAGTTTGCACTCCGAAGATTGATCAATCAGTGTGCCTTCCACCGCTTCTGAAGTCCTCAAACCTATCTAAAATACGAAAAACGAGCTTTAGAAGCCGCTCGGGTATGCATTCGTGACTCGCCGTGTGGTCTGGAATCGCCGTTCTCGACCCAGCGGCCATTGCCTTATGAAAAGAGCCGTCGGATCGCGACCAGTCGGAACTCACCTGCCAACGTCAATTCCCGTCACTACCCTCGCGGCCCATGACCTGTGTTGAACACAATTCATGCCGAGGCCTGCTAAGCAGCGGTCAACAGTGGTCATTACGCGCCATTGTTTTTCGCTTGCGATTTTAGCCTCTGGGTTCGGAGAGCGGAATGACTGCCAACAATGCCCCGCCGAACAATAGCTTGTTTAGCATGCCTTTTCTAATTATAGATGCGCTTTTTCTTTACCCGTGAACAGACGATCTTGATATGTAACTTGCGCACTTCCCAGATCGCCAAAATAGAACGACAAAGCAATATCATTTAGTTGTACAACAGGTTTTAGTCCATACAAGCGATTAGCTTGACAATGAAGGTCCGTTCACGTCGAGTCGTGCTTACTGACCGTAAGAAGCCTTGTCAGCAGGGGCAGAGCGGTCCTGGAGCTCGTGCTGAGCCGAAATGTTCGACTCGTACGGCTTGGCGCCTGACTCGTACGACTGGTGGCCAGACTCGAAGGGCTTGGTGGCCGACTCGTGCGATTGATAGCCGGACTCGAGAGGCTTGGTGGTGCCCGACTCGTGGGACTGGTAGCTGGACTCGAGAGGCTTGGTGCTTGAATCGTACGGCTTGGTGCCCGACTCGAATGGCGTCGTCGACGAATCGTGAGGCTTGGTGGACATCTCGTACGGCTTAGTGCCCGACTCGTACGACTGAGACGATTGAGTGCCCGACTCATGAGGCTTGGTAGTGCCCGACTCGTAAGGCTTTGACTCGGCCACGTTCGACTCGTACGACTTTGTGCCAGACTCGTGCGGTTTGGTTCCCGACTCGTAAGACTTGGTACCCGAATCGTAAGGCTTGGACTCGTGGAGGTTGGACTCGTGCGGCTTGGACCCGGCCAAGTTGGAGTCGTGCGACTTGGAGACGTCTGTCTTGTAGTCGTCCGACTTGTGCACGTCCGCCTTGGAATCGTGCGGCTTCAAAGCGTCCGTCTTCGAGTCGTGCAACTTGGATACATCCGGCTTCGAGTCGTGCGGCTTAGACACGTCCGCCGTGGAGCCGTGCTTGGCCTCGCCGTCCTTAGAATCATGCGTCTTGGACTCGTCCTTCTGCGCTGGCGCAGCACCGGGCGCGTTGTCGGGCTTGTCAAACTTCTTCGCTAATTCTTGGTCCTCATTCTGCTGCGCGTCGCGCTTGGCGGCGCCGGACATCATGTCGCGACCGTGCTCGACCGTCTCGGGCTTGCGCGTGACCTTGCCGACGATGACCTGCTTGAGACCCGCCACCTTCTCGCCGAACGTCTGCAGGTCAAAGTATAGTCAGCATCTGGCCAACTCATGCAACAGGGGAACACTCACGGCGTGGTTACGGTCGGCGATGGAAGGACCGACGCCAATTTTGCCAGCGTGGATCTGCTCGGGGTAGTCTTTGTCGCCAGAGCCACTCTCCTCGGCCTTCTTCTGTGCCTCGCGGCGCTCGTCGCGCTCCTTGTTCGCCTTGTCCCAGTCTGGCTGCGGCGGGCCATCGGCATCGACCTTCTCGGGCACGCTGCCGTCGTGCGTCTCGCGAGACCCGGCGTGTTCAGCATCGGGGTTATACGGCTTCGACTCAGCAGCCGCGACGCCGCGGTGTGAGGCGCGTGCGACCGTCTTCGTCGACTGGCGCTCGACTGGCTTGTGCTCGCGGTCGACCGACGACTGTTCGTGATCGGCTGCATGGTCACGATGGTCCTGCTTGTGCTCGCGGTCAAGCAACGAATGTTCGTCACGGTGAACCGCCTGCTCGACGCGGTCGGTGGGGTGCTGGTGGCGATCGACATGCTGCTCACTGCGGTTGACGGAATGCTGGTCGCGGTCGGCAGAGTGCTGATCACGGTTGACCTGGCTACCCTCGAACGGATGCTGTCCACGCTGTTGGTCGCGGTCGAGAGGCTGCTGATCGCGATGTGTTGCTTGCTGGCCACGCTCGAATAGAGGCTGGTCATTCTGGCTCTGCTGCTGATCGTGGTAGACTGGCTGCTGGTCACGGTGAGCGTCGAACGGCTGTTGGTCGCGGTCGAGCTGTTGGCTGTACCCGAGAGGCTTCGATTCGCGCTCGGTCGACTGCTGGTACTGGTCATGCTGTGGTTGTCCGATATTGGGCTGAGACTGATATTGAGACTCGGACTTGAGCGGGGTCACGTTCGCCTGAGAGTGAGTCTGCGACGACTGCTCGTGCTGAGGCTGATTCGGGAATGGAGACGAAGACTGCTGATGCTCGGCCTCGGGAATGTGCTTGGTGCTCGAGTTGCGGTGAGGAAGGTCCGGGCGGACATCAGTCGTGCCGTAGTTCTGCGAGGAAGGGTTCTGCTGGTGAACATCACTGGTACCGTAGCTCTGCGAAGAGGGATTCTGCTGGTGGACGTCACTCGTGCCGTAGTTCTGCGAGGCTGGGGTCTGCTCCTGGTAGATGTTGGACATGTTGAGTAGATTCAAAGTCGTAAATCAGTCGTGACAGATGTTTCGTGAGTGCTTGTGGGGGAAGAATGCGTGGAAAACGTTGTGGTCTTTATAGCCCCACAACGACGGTGCCATGACATCATCAGTCGCGGACTTCCATTGTGACTTCCAAATTTGGCTCTCTGCAATGTCCTCAGATCAGTGACGAGCTCGCAAGAATTATCATGAGGGCATCAACGACGTCAGAATGCATGGCAGGGGTCACGTGGAGGTCAGGTTTGGCGGCGAGTAAAGTTGTGCTCCGAGGGCTGGTCAACCAGTATACGTTGGGCGGGGCTGACAGTGGTCAATGAATGATACCCAACTTGCGGCGCTGTCGAGGTTTATGATGTCGAAGACAATGTCGGCGATGAACATTGAACAACGGTTCCTGTCGGTGGCCACCTTGAACTCTTCGACGCTGAAGCTCCCCCAGTCCCACCATAGCGAAAGAAAAGTTGCTTTTCGATGTCTGGAAGGCGTGTAATATGCGCGTGTGAGCGTAAATGCCGATGCTACGTCGTAAACAGGCTGCCTCGCAGACAAATTGTTGCAGCTGGAGTATGCGAGCAAGTGCGCGAGCTCATGAATAGCCTGCGCGATGCAGGTTTTTGATATCACTGTCGAGGCTTGGGTAATGGCCAAATGAGAGCAAAACGCATGTTCAATCTCAGACCGGCATGGTCTCCTGTTCGCAAAACTGCTGACCTCGCTCCTCCACACAGCATAGTGGGAAATTATGAAGCTTATAAAGCTTTAAACCGCTGCGTAACATGGTTGTGCAACATTCTTCTCCTTTATTGCTTTGTGTTTTTTTTAAGTGACTTTGTAAGTACTGTAGCACCTATGTAGCCGCTATGAACGAGTCCGGATGCTATGTGAACGGCGGACTGGGAGCGTTCGTGAGGAGATTCTGGCAGGGATGGGATGTGTGAGAACGATGAGGTGGGTTTAAGCATTGGGTTGAGGTTATGATTGCCCGCGTTCAGTGTGGGAAAGGGCGAATCGAAAGCAGTAGTCGGGTGTAAGACAGCGAAGATGGCAGGAAAGCTGATGGGGCGTACGTTGACAACATGGGTCGACAGCAGGGGGGGGGGGGGGAAGAGCTGAATTGGGAAATAAAAAACAAGGGGCTCTTTTTACGGCTGTTACGATTTGGAGTGGGTCCGATACTGGGGGGGGGGTCATGGTTGCCGCGTATTGCGAATCTTCCTGTCTCCCTGATGAAATTGGTCAAAACCGGCAGATTTTTCGGTCTACCGAGAAGCGAGCGTGTGGACAGTACCTGTCCCCTCAGTTTATCACGGGCGGTTTGCCTCTGGCGCAGAAGCGGCGGCAGCGGAGGAGGAAATGGTCGACGGTTTCCGGTTCCCCACATGTCGTGCATAGCGGGGAGCCGATCGCGCGTATTCTGCCGAGGTATTGATTCAGCGCGACGTGGCCGGTTCTCAGCTGAGTGAGGAGAGCCGCTTCGTCGCGTTTCAGATTCCAGTACATGCGTGACACTCGTCCAGCCAAGAAACTTGTGCGTTGGCAGTGCTGATCAGGGCCGTGCCTTGCAACCCACGGTATTCAAGGCAAACACACTGGCAATCAGTAGTAGTAGAGTAGTAGTAGTAGTAGTAGTAGTAGTAGTAGTAGTAGTACGGGCGTGTGGTCCCGGTCGGAACTGGCATCTTCCTCTCAGTGCTATGCCGGGATCCACCGGTAGTCCGGGGAACAGCAAAAGAATGAGCGGTAGCTGTGAGATGAGCGTTTGTGGCAGCTCACTGCGGGGACCTCAGTGAGCGGTTGGATACTTGAGCTTTCGCCACAGATCTGCTCAAAAGCAGAGAAAGTACACCAGCTGTGCATCAATACAACATCGTTAGGGATGATGGTGTCGCGACATAGCTTCTTTGGCTGGACATTTGGTCTACCCGTGTTTCATGATCCAACTGCTCTCATTGATATATCGCCTGTCCCGTAGCTCGCACACCTCAGTCCATTTATTTGATACCGGGCCGCTCAACTCACTCAACAGAGTGTGTGAGCGGTATTAGCACAATGTGCCGCGCTGGATCCTCCGGATATTCATTGTTGTGCTGTCACAGTAAATCTCGATTTCCTGATGCTCAGTACAAGCTTTTCATTCATATCATCGTTCGTCGTCGCGTGAGATGTTGCCATAATTGGATGAACATGCATATCTGAGATTATTTGCAGCAAAAAACATAACATAGGTATCTGCAATGATTATGCAGCCTAAGGGGAACGGCCCGCTTGGTCGAAGCCAGACGGGTGAAGATCTCGCGGGGTCTGAATGAGCCGCACGGCTTGGTCTCTTCTTTTTCTTGACTACCCTTGGACCGCACAGCGCGCAACACACCACAACTAGTCACCCCCGCTCGAATCGATGGCGCAACTATACTCTACGCCTGATGTTGATCATAACGCGACAGGCGCTCCTGAGACGCCGCACATGGCGCACCGTGGACCAACCCCAGGAGGAAACGCCAGTGCGTCACCAGCAGGACTCGAGCAACATGACAGCGGCACATGACGACCCGAGTACAGCCAGAGACAACAAACTGCGAGTCGATCAACACTACGTTGAAAACGTGAAGAAGCAGTTGTCGGAATTGGACGCGGCCATATGGGCCAAGGTCTCCAGCGACTCCAATGTCATCAATGCGCTCACCGAGATGATTAACAAGATCGCCAGCAGAAATGACGAGAAGACTTGCTACGCGCCGATGAATCGCTTACTGTGCGAGATCAGCTTAGCTCTTCATGATCACCGTAATGTGATGGACAAACTGAAGATGGACGACGACATGGCCGTGATGTGGCTATCAACAGACACCAAGATATTGCAGGGCGCATATATGCAGACGGCTCGCAAGCCGGACGGGACGTCGATCGTTGTACAGCGGGCTCGACTTTTGGAGGAACTGGAGTCGCTGCGTGCTGGGACGAATCAGTCGTTGGCGAAGGAGCAGGACAAGGCTCAGCCCAAGCAAAGCGATGGAAGGAAGACTCGTACCAGGTCCAAGTCACGCGCACACGACCGAGCCAGCGTCAAGCTACCGACGCGTGTGATGAAAACACGATCATCGAGGCCGGCAACCGATGCAACATCTTCTACCTCGGCCTCAGCTTCCGCTTCTGCTCCAGCCAATCCAGCTGCTGCTTCTGCAGCGCCCATCGTCTCTACTGCTGTTGTTACTGCTGGTGCTGACGATTCGACGACGGGGGAGGCCGCTCAATCAACACCGGAGGAACGGACGACCGCAGCCACCAATGCATTTTATACCGGGACCCAGTCGCAGAAACACGTCTACTTTGCAGAGGCGGCTTCCTTTGTCGAGATCAAATACAAGTCGGACAATGAGGGCCAGTGGATGAATTACGCCAAAGACTTGTGGCGCTACCGTCCCGACATGTCGATCGTCCACGGCCTGTACATGGCGAACCAACAGATCGGACTCGTGTCTTGCGAAGCATGTGACATGTGGACGTCGAAGCAGTACGGCATCCGGAGCAATGCGGCGGAGGAGTTGCTCGCGGCTTGTATCGCGCACGTTTTCCTCGTATACCAGTCGCTCGGGTCACGTCTGAAAACGCTTCGTGCGCGCACAGATATTATCAAGAACGGAGTAGTATACGAGTTCGAGATCGACAGCAAGGTCCTCTACTTTGCCCCGTTTCTGGCAAAGCGTCCTCCTGGTCGAGGGTCGATTGTGGGTCACATCCTGAACGTCGAAGGCAAGATTGCGACAGTGGAAGAGATCCGGGCAGCGTACTCAGCACCGGCCAAGGGTATCATCAAGCTTTCTTACCAGTCGAAACACGATCATGAATCGCACATGTACAGGCAAGCGCATGGCCAGGGTCGAGCTGCTGACGAGGGCACGGAGTCCGAGAACGAGTTCGACATACCGGGTCTCGCCAAGCTGCGATGGTCGAAGAGCTATCCGGAGATGTCGACTCGGCCCTTGGAAGTCGGCAAGCCGTCGCCGCAACTGGAAGTCATGATTTTGGACAGCGTTGGTGATCCGTTTCACACGTGCAAGACCCCTCGTGAAATGATCAATGCGGTCTATGTTCTTCTCATCTGTGAGCAGCATGTTATGGGATGCCGAGCTTGGCTGACTCGATGAGCAGACTTGGAGAAGATGCTGATGCGAGACGTCATGCATCGTGACATATCGGCGACGAATGTGCTTGTGGGTCGGCGACAAACCTCATGTGACGTGACAATGCAGACGCCTGAGGACCCGGTCGAACGAGATATTGAAAATGTATTGTGGGTTGTCGCTCGTACGAGGGCCAGAGATCGGCATTAACAAATCTCGTAGGGGTAAGGATCCAAAGGTCTTGATTACCGACATGGACCATGCGATTGGATACAAGATCCGAGGAGAGCCGGGGTCAGTGTCGCGAACGGTAGGTGATCCGCTGATTGGATCGATTACGTTCTAAGTCATTGCAGGGCACGCCTTTGTTCACGGCAGGCGAGGCATTCATTGTCGACGGAGTGCCGATACAATGGTCCAGAAAGAACTTCTCCCAATCTATGCTCCTTCCGGATGTCCTCTTTCCTCGACATCGTCCACCAACCTTCGATCAGGCGTTCGAGCTCGACCCGAAGAGGCACACCGACGGATTGGAAACGTTGTACGATGATGAGCAATTCAAGGCCCTGTTGGCCAAAATTTCGACCGAAACCCAGAACCTCCTCAAGGAGAAGCTTGTACTACGATTTCCAATACGTCATCGGCCGCGCTTTGACGCAGAGAGCTGCTTTTGGAGTGAGTGCTTTCCGCGCTTGTGTTGTTGATGCTGATTCTGTCTAGTATTGGTCTGGTTTCTCGTCAGGGCTTGGCCCACGAGCGAGAAGCCCGAGAACAAAGACTTTCATGCAGAAAGCTGTGCTTACAGCTCGTTTGTGACCGGCATGTTGATAAATAAGGCACCAACTGTCGCGCATCGCCACGACATCTTCCCGCTTCACTCGAAGCTCGCTGCGCTCGAAATGATGCTCGAAGACATGCAGACGTACCTCTTTTCAATTCCCTGGTACCAATTTGAAGAAGGAGGGGTCCAGCACGACCATTCGCTCCTGCAAATTCATCCGGCACACGCATTCGTCGCCCTCCGCCGCATTATCCTGTACCACCTCACCAAAGATTCTGAACCGATGCAGAAAGCCCTCGACGTCAAGCTCTACACTCGCCGGCCGCGGCCATGCGCCACATCTATACACGGGTCAACTTTCCCACAGGCCAATGCCATCAATCAACGCAGCTCGCATCTGGTGCAAGATATACGGAACGCATCGAGCTCAACGAGGAATGCGCTCCTGATCGGTAGGCCCTCGCTCATGAGCGCCGAGTTTTTGGCTCAGTCGCAAACACCCCGCAAGCGCTCGCGCGAAGTTGAGGATGACGACGACGAAACGAATACGAAGTCTGGTGGTAGTGGCAAGGCAGCGAAGCTTCAGCACATACCGTCGTCGGCGGACGAGGAGAGTGCTGTGAACGACATTCCTAGGACAGACCAGCTACCAAAAAATGATGCGATGGGTCTACGTCTGCTCATGCTAATTGACCAAAACCACTGGCTGGCCGCTTTCATCGGCAAGAACGACATACGTGCACCCATTGAATAATTTAAAATGTGGTGCGATGATCTTCCTTCAACTGTATACATGTCCAAATCGTCATGCTTTCGTTCTGCCGTCCTGTTTACTACCGCTCTCGCGCTATTGATTCTCGTAGCCACATCAACTGCACACATTATCCATTTCATTCAGCCTTTCCGAAAAAGCTTTTGCGCGATGCCATCCAGCCGGCAAATCACCCCCTTACGGTACGATGATAGGTCGTCGTCGCTACCAGTGACCACGGGACCAAAGTGTAACCGCCATCATACAAATCGTTGAACCCAAGCAAGCTACTACCTATTTTCTTGCCTTTCAGCCATGTTGCGCTCGGTTCGCTCGTCTTTATTCCTACTTGCAGCGGCGTCGCATGCGCGTGCGCTGGTGCCAGACTGGCGGCGCCGCTCAGCACCGGCGGCCGCTACGTCGTCGACGCCAATGGCAACCGCTTCAAGCTCAAGAGTGGCAACTGGCATGGGCAAGTGGGACTTGGGAAGGTTCCGGCGACCCAAATTCCGAGTCTACCAATTATGCTGGCGAACCCTCGCATTATATGGCTCTGGGCCTTCAAGTACGCATCTCACTTTACCTCATATATATCCGTCACTTAAGTGAGGGAACACCCGCAGTATGTCTCCATCGACAAGCTCATTGGTTCGTTTGAGGAAATCAGTATCAACTCCATCCACTTGCCTTTCGCCTCCGAGATCACCACGGACACGCAGATCATCAAGGATGAGTGGGTCGCAGCAAACCCGCAACTGCGTGGCAAGACGCCGCTGCAAGTCTACGACGAGGTTGTGAGAGCCCTGACCGCTCGCCGCTTTGCCGTGATCATCAACAACCACACGAACAAGTACCGCTGGTGCTGTGGCGTCAATGACGGCAACGAGCGCTAGAACATGAGCCAGGACGAGGAGGCCTGGGTTCAGGCCTGGCTGTTCATGGTCAACCGTTACAAGGAGAACAAGCGGGTGGTTGGCACAGATCTGTACAACGAAGTTCGCAGGTGCGCGTGTTTGAGATGACTCTCGAAGCCAGAAGCCATGTGCTGATGTCTCCTGTTTCTCGTCAGGTCTATTCTTGACGGTATGGGCGAATTGTATCGCATCTTCCTTACGTCGATTCTCAACATGACCTTCGCAGACCCCACTGGGACACTGGGATAGCCATGACTGGTTCCGCGCTGCTGACAACACTGCCAACCGCATCTTGAAAGCCAACCATGACATCATGATCATCGTTGAGGTTAGTTACACTGTTCTCAGCCCGCGCGAATATGCTGGATGGGCCATGAATGCGTAGCTCACACTAATTTCTGATAGGGCATCAACTGGTATGGACTTCCCGTCGATGGTGAGTTTGTTAATTTGAGCGTTTTACTCTTGCGTGTGGCTTATTTATTTTGCGCAGGCTAAGGCGAGTTTCAGCTGTTGATAATGAGGCGGGTCATGCTGACCGATTTCTAGTCATGGTCGTCCAAATCTCAGCCGGCTCGTGATCTGAGCCATACCCTCCTTTCATCCGACAAGCTGGTTTACTCCGCGCACTTCTATAGTTATACGGGTGAGCTCAGCTTCCGCGTTCAGCTACGATTGAAGACTCAACCAGCGCGAAACAGGTTCTCATGTGAAGATACTCTTTCATGCTCGAGCTGAAGTGTGGTACAGCATTCTGGAGCGACTGAATCGGCGAGACTACAGATGCTCGTTGAGTCTCACGGATCTCATCAACACCTATCGCGACGAAGCGACCTATGTTGCCCTCGACACGAACTACGTTCACCCAGTCTGGATCAGCGAGTTTGGTATTGGTCGCATCGGCACCGGTAGTCTCAAGATTCTGACGAGTCTAAACAATCGTCCAGGTGGTAATGACGCTGATTCGAACTGGTTCCGCAACACCGTCAGCCATTTTAGAGATATCGACGTTGATTTCGCCTACTGGCCACTGGTCGGCGACCTCGAGAACGGTAACGGCAACGGTTGGGCTCTCGAGAACTGGAACAAGGCCGCTCTAGGTTTCTTCCGTGCGGCTCCGCTTCAGAATGAGCACAAACACAACCCAAA
This sequence comes from Auriculariales sp. MPI-PUGE-AT-0066, assembly GCA_020744175.1. Taxonomy (NCBI): domain Eukaryota; kingdom Fungi; phylum Basidiomycota; class Agaricomycetes; order Auriculariales; species Auriculariales sp. MPI-PUGE-AT-0066. The sequence continues at coordinate 18,049 of JAGTJP010000320.1, forward strand.
GACGACTTAATGGTTATTACTGGGGGCTCAATGGGGGGAGGGGTTCGCCGCCCGCCCGCCAGCCGACCCGACCCGGGAGGACTGCCGGGGCCACTCTCGATGGCTGCGGCGCCGAGCGTCGGGTCTGCGGCAAACGGTCAGCGAGATCGGCTGCAGCGTGCGGCGGCGAAACCTCGAGTGTGGACGGATCGGGAGCCAGACCCCCCCCCCGAACCGCTGAGACTGAAACAACCCTGAAACGGACACGAAAAAGAAAAGGGTGTGATAGGTGGGACGAGAGAAAGGCGAGACGCTATGCAAAACTTGCGTGCGGAGACAGAGGCAAAGGGGCAACGGCCGCTTTGCCCCCGCCGCCCGGCACTAGACTTTCCACCAGCCTCCGCGGCTCCCTGGAGCGTCAAGCAAGCCGACAGGGGTTGGCCGGCTCAATTCCTCTTTCCATTACACCGACACCTTCTGGAGGCGCAGCCCATCAATAACAATGTTAAACAAATCGCGGCTCTCTTTGATTCGCCTGCTGCTTGCGGAAGCTGAGGAATTTGCGCTGTCTGCCTTCCTGTCCAACACTTTCCGTTGCTGAGTACCCACCCTGTCATGTCTTTCATGAGAGCCATCGTCGCAATTGCTGCCCTTCTTGCCACTCTGAGGGTATCGCTGGCGCGGCAGATACAGCTGGACGACATGGACGTTCGCCTCCTCTGGACCCGTCCGTTGTATTGAGCGCTGCTGACTGCAGCAACCGCCCAGACAATAAGGACTGTGATGGTCGCTGGTGGTACGCACGGCCGCGCGCGCCAGCTGGTACTTGCGGCTCATGCGCGAACTCAGGACTGAAGGGCAAGACACTGACCGCGGTAAGACTGTCCATGACACTTGGGTGCGGACACCAGCGTATCATTCTCATTCAAAGGTGGATACATCTGCATTTCATCATTTCAAAAGCGTGAAATCTGATCATCCGATACAGGCAGCGAGTTTACTGTTTATGGCATTCTTCTCGACGCCGGTGCGCGTGCGACAGTCATGGTAGACGGACTCAACGTCGGCACATTTAACTGCGCGACCTCAAGTGGGCAGGTCCAGCACCAGTGGCCGCTATTTGTGCATAAAGACATGGATCCGCAAGTGACTCACCAAGTGGTCATTGCGTATGACCCGACGGCCAACACTGCGGGAAACAGACTATGGCTCGGCATAGACTACTTTATTCTTGAGGAGACCCGACGATGATATACCCTCTGAGACCGTGGCTTCGCCTACTGAGTCGTCAACGCAACCTAGCACAAGGTACGCATACCACACGCTCAAACTATAGACCTTCACCTCATCATTCCTAGTCAAACTTCCCTCGCGGCAGACCACAGCGGCTCTGGAGCTCGTCAGAGTTCTGCCACATTGATCAGAACTTTCGCTCTACTGGCCACCCTGGCCACCCTCGCTATTTGATCGTTAAAGCACTCGCAGCATGTAACATGTATTGGCAAGGTGATATGGTAGCATTTCCTGGAGATTGAGAGCTGGACTAGATGCGAATCTCACTGCTCCGGGCTTGAATGCTAAAGAGGCACAAAATTTGCAACATGCGTCAGACGGACGGGCACGTCCACCGCCCGTTGATCCATCGGCCCTTCTGAGGGTAACGACAGAGCTTACGCGTCTCTCCCGCATCAGTTAGACCACTGAGATTCGGCTGCTGTCCCTTTTCAACCCAGTCCACAAGCGGCAAGCAGCGCGTTATAGTCGCTCGTGTTTTTTGCAGCGCGAGGTTCTGGAACATCGCCCAATTGGCCGAACCGCCAAGGGCCAGTAAGAGTGCTCCCGAGGTTCCAGCAATGCTCCATGCCAGGAACGAGGTACAGCGCGTACCAGTCGTCCATGGCGCGAGGTCCAGTCATCCCCGCGGTCATCTTGTACTGGAGGGGTGAGATACCCGATGGGATGATCTAAGGCAGAGATACTCAGTAACTGATAGTGGACAAGACTGGAAAGACGAACCGAATCAGCGGTTCCATGGTACGTGAGCATTTTTCCACCGCGTCGCTTGAACTTTCGCAGGTCTCCAGTCCACGTTTGAATATCGCCATTATTGGTCTTGATGGCATACTCAACATCAGCATCGCTGAACGTGCTGGGATCCCAATTCTCGTTGTCATAGACGACATAACGAAAACCATCCTGTAGCAGCCCAGTCGGTCGCGTTATCACTAATCAATAGTGAAACTCACCGAGTCAGAAACGAGAATTGGCCGCCGAAAGTGATGTTGAAGATTGGGCCGTTGTTCTCTGACCCTGGATCGTAGCGCGGGTAGAGCAGCTCGCCAGAGGTGAGATACACCGGGCTGTATAGCGTTCGCAAACCGTCAACCTGCGCCGCATTCAAGCATGGCTCTTGACGAAACTTCGAGCAGAGCAGAACCTCGGGTCGAAAGTCGCAGTCCTCGGGTACGCGATGGTTCCGTCAGCCTTGCCGTCCAGCGTGTCGCATTGTTTCAGGGTTTCCCCATGGACGAGAGCCCAATCTGCGGGACTCATCGCGCCAGGTTGTCCATCCAACATAGGCGCAGGTACCACTCCAGACCAGGATATTAGGTTATTGAACTTGAGAGCCGGGTCCCCCGCAATGATTCCATCGAAATCCTCGGGAAATTGCTGTAGCAGAGATAACTGGGTGAGAACGAAGAATTTGCAAACAGGGAACTTTCACCTCTGCGGCTCTAAAGCCTTGACGTCCACCTTGAGAGCATCCTGTATAATATGAGTAGCCCACATAGCCGTAGAACTCGTGGGCCAGCTCCTTACCAACGACGGCTTCTGTGGGACTGAGCGCCAGACGAAGTCGGTCAGCATTTCCGGATGATGGAGCAGTGGCGCTCCTGAAAGACCATCATGCCCAGCGTTCGTTCCGACGGCAGCAAAGCCCATTTCCGCGCCATAGTTTACCGATGGAAAGTCGACACCTGAGCGAAGATTAGTGGCAATGTTATTTCCGTGTTCAAGCACGTACATCCGCCGAATCCACCCGTGCCGGTTGCGAGTAGACGCTGGTTCCATTTCTCGGGAAGAAACATCTCAAGTACCGTCGTGGATGATTCTGTCGTGTTGATTAGTGTGACGTGACAGAGGTTTGCCGAGGTAACAATGGGTCTGGTAGTGGCCACGCTGTAGCGCATACTTCGGAGACGGCGATAGGTGACCCCTGCACAAGGAAGCTCGCGGATAGAGAAGCGAGTCCAGGAGTTGAGAAGCTGGTGATGGCTTCACACCGAGACTGGAGGTTGAGGCCTGCGGTTAACATACGGACGATCGGGACGTGGGTGCAGAGACTTGACGGGGAGTCGTCACTATATTATATAGTTACGAAGTTGTCAGCAAAGCCCCGTAATGCCTTGGCAAGACGCGTAGTCGTAGAGCCGTACGTTGATATCAAGTTACGGTCACCCATGGCCCATCATTTGGCAAGACGCGTAGTCGTAGAGCCGTACTTTGATAAGTTACGGTCACTACACACATTCTCTCGTAAAATTGATCCGGCGGGAGCACCCGATCAATGGAATGACTGCGATACGCTTAGTCACTGTACGGAGCCGTTGAATTGCCATA
>JAGTJP010000321.1:0-21635 GCA_020744175.1 Auriculariales sp. MPI-PUGE-AT-0066
GAGGGCCGAGGAACAGGATGGGGCATGGGCGCGATATGAGCGATGGTACGGCGTTGCAGGTCACGCGTGATGTGCTGAGTGCGACGGATCGCGGTATGGTGCGTCGTGTTCTCTCTTTCCTTAGAGTTGTTTTTTGGAGGACTGTGGCTGACCTACTTTGGTAGCTCTGTACCGTCTGATGCTGGCCCGTCGGCTTTCCCCTCTGGTAGGCCGTCGGAAGACACCATGCGCGACGTTGGGCATGCGCATGGTAAGGAGAAGGAGAAGAGCGGGTGGTTCGTCGCAGAACAAAGACAAAGAGCGCCACGATGTTCCAACACGAGAACGCAAGGTCAGCGGTGTGAGCTCGAAGAGCTTTGGCGGGCGTGCCAGCCCGACCGGTGCGTGCACTATATTGCGCCGCAAACTATCAAACTGACCACGCGCAGGCTCGGCGCACTCGCATGGCACGACGCACACGCACCACGCGACGCTGCCGAACCCAATCCGGAGGAGCTACAGGCCGAAACCGCACAGGACTACCTCACTCTCGGCATCAACGGCGCACGAGAAGATGCGGCTGCAAGAGAGTGCGTACTGCTTTGAGCAGTCCGCGTGCTTAGGGGCGGCTGCGCTGTTGGTGCGTCTGCAGAGTCGCGATCGAGCGTGGCGTCGGTTGTTGATATCGTTGTTGTTTCAAGGCATGCTCATGTGGGGTCTTGCGCTGCGGCACGCGTGGGCGTCAAGAAGGACGAGCGTGAAGGCTTCAAGTGGCTGCGACGTGCTTCTGGGCGAGCGGTAGAAGGTCTCGAAGCAGCGCACGCCGGCAAGCAGTACGTGCAGTCGTTTGGTCGGCGACAACTCATGCTGATGCTTTCCATTTTCGCAGAGGTAGGCAAGGGCGAGCTTGAGGGAGTCAAAACAGAGCTCGTGCTTCAATCTACGAGGTCGGCCAATGCTTTCTTCCACGGCTGGGGCGTCGCGACGGACAAAAAGATGGCTGTAGTGCGTTCTTTATCTCCAGCAGTGACCCATGTTGCTCTGGCTTCTGACATTGCATCTCGTTGTGCAGAGCTACTACCAAGTCGCCGCACGTCTCGGTGACGTCGATGCCCAACAGGCGCTCGCATTCTGCTACGCCAACGGCCGCGGAACGAAGAAGGACCTCAAGGAAGCTGCCAAGTGGTATCGCGCGGCGGCCGCGCAGGGCGCCAGTACGGTAGGTCTTGCATGGATCTACAAAGCCAAGTACGGCGCAGAGGAGGACGAACGAAATGGTCAACCGCCGGGTCAACAGCAACAGCAGAAGAAGTGACACAATGCTCCGACCTGACGGCCTAATCAATCCATGTCCTTGCCCGCATTTTAGACGGGACCAGTTCGACCCACCCGCCATGTCCATATGTCGCTCTGCGATCAATTTCAGCTAGAGGAACCTCGTTTGCTGCTCTAGACTGCGTATATGTATGACTATCGCTATCACCCGTGTTTGATATCCTTGCTGGATTTTGCTCGATATCAGTCATTCTGCCGCTTCCTCGGCTTTCTACACGATCCATCCTCGCCACACTCTCCCCTCGTTCCTCCCTTCAGATTTTCTACTGCTCACTCCTTCTGCGCCGTCGTCAAGATTTCATGTTTCTGTTGTTCCGTTTCTCTGTTGCACTGGACCTCGCTCACTCATCACTTCTGCCCGTACATACACTATCTGCGGCTTCTCTCGATTCCGTTCTGGTCGGCCGCGCCACGCTCCCTTCCGCGATTCTCACGTTTTGGAATATCCAGACATCTTCTTTCTACCTGTGTCCGATTCTCGTCGACACCCGCCAGTAACGAAGTAGCCGGCCAAATCAGCTGTCCTCAGAAGCTGAAGTGTTGGCTCTTTGTATGCCCAAATCAATCGCGTGCGATGACGGCCAAACTTGACTTCTGTCGCGTAGTAGGTGCGAAAACCCCGTTATAGTCTGGGGTATGCCTCCATCTGAGGTGTATGCGAGCTTGATCCAGTCGAGGAAGGGAACGAGTTCAGGGTGCCTCTCCAACGCGTCAACGAAAGTCTGAGCATCCAACATCATGTCTGTGTCATCTTCAACTTCCAGGACCACTACAGCCCGAGGATCAAGCCTCAGTAGTGTCTGAATAGTGTACAATGCCATCTGTGAGTCCGTGAACCCGCTGAGATTGATGCGAATGGTGATGACTTCCGCCGTTGTGGGCCAGTCGAAAAGATCCAGTGCCGCCGGTGCCAGCATTCGCAAAACATCGATGCTTGGCTGCCATTCTCGCGATACCTGAAAGCGCATGTCCCTTAGGCGGCTGTTAGGATATCGGGATTGAAAGAAGCGCGCGCCAGCCACCAATGAACCCGTGCCGAACACCGCGATCCGCGCGGGGTCGAGTCTGAACTGACGTAGTGCGTATATGTTCTGATATTCGACAGCAGCCGAATCGATCGCCCAGTTGGCGGCATTCTGAAACTGCGGTAGTGGGCCAATGTCGGCGAATGCGCTTCCGCCCCGCAGGACGACATGCTTGATGTGTGGGCGAACTTCTGCTTCCGCGCCAAGATTGCAGAAGAATGTGAGCGAAGGCGTACTTCCGTTCAAGGTAGCTGGAAGCCGAACTTCAAAAACGTAGTAAATGATTGGAAGGAGCCAACGACGGGTAGTTGTAACGGCCCGCTTGTAGCCGCAACCGCGCGCGCGCCGTCGTCGCGCGCGAACCTTTTCCCGGCTTACTCATCCTATCGCTTTCTATCACGAGCCTTACTAATCGACTTAGTAAGCCTCCCGCCGGGTCTCATATATATAAAATCCTTGTACATACTTTAGGGAGTTCAGACTCTTTTTCAATCGACACGTTACCCCGGTCAGCGCTGTTGGAACGACAAGCTTAAGGACTCTCTATATTCGTGTGACGACTAGCTAGCTACCGTCACATATTTTTGACCGACAACGAATCGACCTGACGCGCGATTGGACGGCCTGATCACCCGCCTCACCGCCGCAGCAATCGGTTTCAACTCGCGTCTTACCTTGGTAACACGATGGCTAACATATACAATTCGAAGATAACCACAGCCAACCTGGTCGGTGGCGCGGGCAGCTTGGCTGGCCCGGCCACTCGGCGGCGTGTGGCAACGGCGACGGTCTTGCGCGAGACAGCCACTAGCACTGGCACCGACGACCCGCTACCTGGCTCCGACAGCCCCAGTGTAGAATTGGAGGCAAGCAGCCTATCGTCGTTGACGATGGATAGCTCCTCTGGAGCTGGGCTGGAGCAGGGGGTGGACAGTCGGGACCCCAGTCCTGGGCTGGTCTCACTTGACCCTAGCCAATATTCGGGCGATGAGCGCCGCGAAAATGACCAGCAGGTGTCTGAGGGCACTGCTGTGTCTGGAGATTCCTCGGAGAGCAGAAGCGAAGCTTCTACCGAGAGGGGGACTGCAGCCGGTGCTGATAGCACGACCAGTTCCGGTGGGAATCAGAGCATATCCCACTCAGCCGAGACCGAGAGGGTCGAGGCACTGCTCCATCATGATGTAGATGGCATAGAATCAGAATCTCGTTACTTTGATGCCCCCCAGAGCCTCAATGAGCCAGAAAGCGATGAGGAAAATGTACCGAGGGGCAACAAGTCCTGGTATGACCTATCTGAGGAGGAGGATACCCTCGGACCAATTCCAGAATGGGGAGAGAGCGTCCGTGCGACATCTACTCCCATTAGTCAGGCTTCAGCGAGATTAACTCCAGTCGAGAGGACTAGGATAATCCATCGGCGCGCGGCAGAAGCCAAAGCCGACTACATGAGCGATGCGACTCAGGATTCGGATCACAGTGATCAGTCTGAGAATTCGATGAAATTTCATGCGGTCCGCCTAGAAACGGAGACACGTGCACGCACGCAGCGCGAAGTACGGATGCAGTTGCCGGAAGCAGATCCGGAACAATCGGACTCTGGTGGTAACCGGCCACAGCTCCGTCGAACGGACAAAGGCAAAGGCAGGGCGACCACGCGCGATGATCAGAATGATCATGATGATGGTGATCACCAGTCGCGCGGGGATGCGGATCAGTCTGAGGACGAAGATGATCGTCGCGCTAACCCGCAGCGCCATATTGCTTCCGAGTCCGAACTAGCGCAAATTGCTATGGACGCTGAGCTGGCGAAAAAGATCCAAGAAGAGATGGAGAGTAATATCTTCAATCTATTCAAGAAGGATGGCCGAGAATGGGACGAGGCTGGCATAGCTAGGGTAATGGGAATTGTGACGCACCGGGACCTCCCGGTAGCGCGAGCCCAACCCATCACCCCAACGGCCGGACCTTCGTCCAAGACATTGATACCCAAAAGTAGCCATCTCAGCTTCATGGACAAGGTCCGTGACCCACCGAAGTCGGGACGCTTGCACAGCTCCGCAACGGTGGCGAAAATGCAGGATCAAGAAATGACAGAGGCACCGATTGTGCGCTCAGCCATCGGGCAGGTGCACGGAATGCTTGATACTGGCGGTGTACGTCAGGCTGCATTATCCGGAGCTCTCGCAGTGCCGGTCAGATTCCCACATGACTCTGGAGCGAGCCCTAGCCCAAACCGTCCAGTAAAGCCGATCATCATTGCAGCCGCTGCTAGCGGAGGCGGATCGGGCGGGGACGGAGGCGGATCAGGGGGTAATGGGGATCATTACCCGAATCAGGATATAGGTGGTGCGCCACATGCGCCACCCATCCGGATTAATCTTGGCGGACGTGCCGGCGGTGGGCGTATGCAACCGCCGCCGCCGCCGCCTCCGCCACCACCTCCACCAGGTGGAAATGGCAACGAATCGAGCAGCGATGACTACGACTCTGGTGATACAGAATATAGCGATTTCAGTATCAAGCCTGGGAGCGTACATTCGAGCGACTCTGAAGGGACGAAACGGCGGAAGCGCACCAAGCGGCGACGCTGGGACGCTAAGCAGAAAGCCAAAAAGATAGAGCGAAGAGCTCTAGGCGACATGAAAGTGAAACCATACAGTGGTGTTCGCGTATTTCGTGTTTATGAGGAATTCTGTCGGAGTTTCATTGAGTACTGCAAGCTCAATTACATAGCCAGGAAACGGCGTGTGTACTTCATGCGCAAATTCCTAGAAGGAGACGCTCTGGAATTCTATGAGACGGCTATTTATCCATACCGAGACATCGAAACGGTGGAGGAAGCGCTCAAAAAGATATTTCGGGCGTGCTTCCCACTCGACTTCATTGCCCAGATGAGGCTGAGATTCGAACGCTTCGAACAGCGAGATCTGAGCGTCCAGAAATTCAAGGCGAAGCTTGACGAATTCGCTCGGTGTATTGGCAACCTGACAGAAGTCCAGATGGCTTCTCGGTTCTGGTTTGGTGCGCGCATTGAGATTCGCCGCCAACTACAGCTGGACCGATTTAGCCCTGAGCGTGATACACTGGACACGTTGGCTGAACACGCTGAAGTTGTTGAGCTCACGCTGTCAGCGGAGCGCAATGTATTGCGCCAGGACTTGGATTACAAAATCCGGGAGAAGTCCGAAAGCCGTCGGCGTGGGCATTCGCCTAGCCGAAAATCGAAGGATCTGAGGCGAGAGGATCGGCGCGAGAAGAGGGATGAACACAGATCCGAGCGCCCGAGTCCTCACGTGAGAAACTCAGGGCGAGAAAACTCCCATCGTACTAGTGGGTCCGGCCACCGTCACCACAGTGACCGCCCGCGATACGAGCAGAACCGCGCAAGCGGATCGCGTCCCAATAGACAGGACAGACCACAGGGCCTATCCTCTGAGGAGCGATCGCGATTGAGCGCCGAGAACAGGTGCTATAATTGCAAAGAGGTCGGGCATATCTCTCGAGACTGCCCGAAACTCAGAGGACTACCGAGACCCCAGACTGAGAAGAGAGTCGGGGCCATGCGTTTCGATACCTCAGACGCAGCGGTAGACGAGTTAATCACTGCTGTCGACTCAATGCGATTCGGTAGTGTGCGGTTCGAAGAACCGGCAGACTCCGAAAGCCATAGCGATCGCACGTTGGAGGCGGCAAGGCTCAGAGCAAGAATATACGATTCATGGCTGCTAAGCTCCTTAGTGGGTGGAATACCATACAGTTTTGATCCAGTATCAACTCTGAGGTACGAGCGATTCACACTCGAAGTGAGCGAGCAGCGCGACCACTGGACAGTGAGAGATACTCTCACGAAGCAGTCCTTTGACACTGGAACAACCTTCGATTCCTCAGAAAGTGTCGTGGAGTGGCTCGAAAGCTGTAAGCTGCAGGAATGCCGTTGGCGCGAAGGGGCAGAGCGCATGGCAACAATGGAATTCGAGGAGCGACTAGTATGGATATTCGCGCGGGTAGACGCCTGGCGAAGCCATGTATTCGCTGAGGCTCTGGAATATGAGCAAAACAGAGGTTCAGCTGGTCACGCGCAAGCGGTGAGGATGGGTCACATCCCTGATCGGTTTGAAGCGCGCGTCAAAGTGCGCCTTCGCGAGAAGAACGCGGCGCCTTATAGGCGGATTCAATACCTGAGCCAGCAGCGGCAGAAGGCTCACTGGAGATGCAGTGAGGCAGAAGCACGCGAATTGGACGAGAATAGGTGGCGCGCAGGAGACTTCGATCGCATCGCGGACATGCAATGTCTGTACCTCCGCGCCGGCGTCTCAGTCCCTAGCTCTTTGCTGAGACCTCCGGTCGAGGTCACCGATATCCCTGACTGGCTACGAGGGGGCTGGAAAGGCCCATTGGGGTCAGAGGATTCTGAAACCGTCTCGACTATTGATAGTCGGTCGGATTGCGAAAGCAATGATAGGGAAAACCCCCCAAATCCAAGCTCGGGTTCAGGAATGAGTCATGACGATGGGGAGGCGGGAGGATGGGATGACGAACCTGGGTGGGCGAGTGGTGGCAGCGATGATCTGCGCCACGAACCGGATCCAGTAATCAGATTCGCCGCCGCACGCAAATCCTCCGCGCCGCAGAGCGCCCGAAAGACCACCACGCCACAGAGTGGCAATCACATCTTGCGCAACGCAATGAGACCCCTTGACAAAACACGACTCCTGTACGATCAGGTGGGCGTGGAAGTAAAGATCAATGGACAGAAGGTGCTGGCCATGATAGACAGTGGTTCACAAGGGGACTTTATGTCAACTACGCTAGCAGAGAGACTCAAACTCGAGAAACGAGCCTTGGCGACACCTATGACGGTGAAAATGGCAGCTAGCGGCTCGAAGTCGAGCGTCAATTATATCGCTGAAGCAAGAGTCGAATACGACGGCGTTGACGAGACACGCATGTGGGATGTCATGAACCTAGACCATTGGGATGCTGTGCTGGGACTCCCGTTCCTGTACGAGCACCAAGTGTACCTAGGGTTCAATCCTGCAAAGGTAGCAGTCGGATCGATTACGAGACTGTCTGGGAATAGCGCAGAGGTTCGGGCTATTCGCTCGATGGCCGTGCGCTACGAGGAGGACCGGATTGCTGCGCTAAGGGAACAGTTGCGCGACTACGCAATGCCCCTTTGCAAGGATGCGCTATCCACTCCGCTCCCACCTTTGAGGGACATTAACCACAAGATCCCATTAGTGGACGAAAAGCGTATATACAAGTGGAGGCCTTCTAAGTGTCCGGAAGCGCTGCGTGCGCTATGGACAGAGAAGCGCGATGCCTACCTGAGCACTGGCCGGTGGGCGTACCACAATGGTACCAACGCGATGCCGATGCTGATCATCAAAAAGCCCTCGCTTGCCGATGGCAAGTTGAGAATCAGGACTCCGGTCGACAGTCGCGAGCGGAACCTCAATACGGTTAGAATGGCGTCGCCGTTACCGGACATTGATGAGATCCTGAACAACGTCGCTAGGCACAAATATCGGACGCTGTTAGACAGCCGAGATGCCTTTGAGCAGATCAGGGTCGTACCTGAACACGAGGAACGAACGCTGTTCACAACACCCGATGGCACAATGATCAGCAAAGTCATGCAATTGGGCGACCGCAACAGCGGTGCGACGTACCAGACAGTCATGAATCACATATTTGCGGACTGTATAGGTCGGTTTATGGACGTTTATCTGGATGATATCGTCATATACTCGAACAATCCGAATGAACATGTGGAGCATGTGAAACAGGTCATCGACCGGCTCCACAAGAATAACTTCTTCCTTAGTGAGAAGAAGCTATACTTCTTCATGAGTGAACTCAAGCTACTGGGTCACATTATTGACGACAATGGAATCCAGATGGATCCTCATAAAGTCGAGAGCATCGAGAAATGGAAGGAGCCGACTGACCGAGAGACCACGATGGATTTCTTGGCGCTGTCGGCTACCTGGCACCAAATCTCGCTGGTGTACGGATCCCCATGGGAGCTCTCACCAAGCTTACTGAGAAGACCCGCCCATGGAGATGGGGACCGACGGAGCAATGGGCCTTCGATGAGATCAAGGCCATTGTCTCTAGACACAGGAAGGTAGCGCGCAAACCCCTGGACTATAGTCCAGGAGCGGCACCTATCAACGTGATCACCGATGCCTCATTCACTGGAGGAGGAGGAGTGATTTCGCAAGGAGAAAGCATCGAGACGGCGCATGTGGTAGCATTCTGGTCGGGCAAATTCAATCCTGCCCAACAGAATTACCCGGTGCACGAACAGGAACTATTGGCTCTCATTGAGACGCTCAAGAGGTTCAGATTTCTCCTCACAGGTGCACACTTTCGAGTGTACACGGATCACAAGAGTCTAGAGCATTTCCTCACGCAAAGGAATATGTCGCCGCGCCAGGCTCGATGGGCCGAATTCCTCGGAGAATTTGACTTTGACATCAACTACGTACCTGGAGTACAGAACAGGTTCGCAGATGCGCTGTCGCGCATGTACGCGAATGATCCTCGAGGGACAGTGCGAGCGGAATCAGAGTACGTGACTGCCGACAGAGGCGGGACACCGATGTCTATTCTGAAGCGCCCTGTACTGCGAACAGCTCCCCTACAGACAGGGGATGCCGTACCGTCGAAGATGGTGTGTGCTATGAGGATCACGAGGCTTCAAAGACGGTTAGCCGCTGAAGCGGAACCTGAGAACATTGAGGTCCAGAGATCAGACGCACCCGAATCGGAACCCCTGAGGAGGGAGGAGAATCGGGAGAGCTCAGATGATGAGGGAGCACCCCCTCCGCGCAAGGGAAATGCGCGCGCGGGCAAATCGCGCCGTGAGACAAACATCAGGGACCCGCGCGCGGACGGAACGGACAAGGCAGTAAAGCCGCTTACTGTCCGAATCCGTGTCCCTGAGCACCTCCGCGCCGAGGACGCTGGGCATCTGCGCCCGATGGTAATCCCGGCCGATACTGAGCTGCCAGGCGACGAACAGTCTCGCAATATCATTGAACCTGACGAGCCTCCGTTTGAGCACCCTGAGAAGGAGCTGGAGTCGATTGCCACGCCAACGCTGCTAGACGTTATGAGCGCTACGGGATCAGGTTTTGACTTCCCCACGATTCTGAAGAATCGGTATGATGAGGATTCATTCTTCAAACATATTCGAGAACACCCCGAAGAGTTTCGCAACTTTGAGTCGGTGGGCGGATTGATTTACATCCGAGAGAAGGATCGGCGGATCCTCTGCGTGCCGGATGTGCGCGTGGGAGATCGCCGGGCGCGCGAGATAATCATATCTCACGCCCATTCCATCCTGGCTCACTTGGGGCATAGGAAAACTCTAGAATGGCTCAAGACTTGCGTCTGGTGGAAAGACATGGTGAAGGACGTGCGCGATTTCTGCGACTCCTGCCAAGTATGCAAGCGATCAAAGCCGAGCAACCAACGACCTTATGGGTTGCTGCATCCGCTGCCGGTACCTACTCGGCCATGGCAGTCGATCGGAATTGATTTCGTGGGCCCACTGCCGAGCTCCAAGAACCGGCATGGCGAGTTTGATATGATCTGTGTGATTATAGACCACCTGACAATGATGGTGCATCTGGTTGCCACAAAGCAGACATATGGAACCAAAGAGATCGCCGAGATTATATTCGAGCACGTGTATAAACTACATGGCTTGCCGGAAATAATCGTATCCGACCGTGATACTCATTTCACGAGCCGGTTCTGGCAAGCTTTGCACCGATTGATCGGTACCGAGCTCCGCATGTCGACCGCGTTTCACCCTCAGACGGATGGAGCGACGGAGCGGGCTAATAGGACGATAGTGCAAATGCTGCGGAGCTGCATTGAGGTCGATCAGAAGAACTGGTGCCCCAAATTACCTGCAATCGAATTTGCGGTCAATTCGGCTCGTTCGGAGACGACTAATTACGCCCCATTTATGCTGAACTCGGGCATGATGCCTCGGTCGATGATCTGGCCGAGTAGCACCGAGTTCCCAGGCGTGAAGAAAATAGCAGCTCTCGTACGAGAGGGTATATTGGCGGCTCACGATGCAGTGATAGCGGCAAGGGTTAAGCAGACACGTGACGCGAATCGCCACAGGCGGCCCGCGCCGTTTGCACTAGGGGATTTGGTTTATTTGTCTACCAAGAACCTTTCCGTGCCGCGTAATCATGCTCGCAAGCTGTTCCCGAAATATATCGGGCCGTACAAAATTATTGAAGCGCACTCGGCGACCGAGACATTCAAAATCGAATTGCCGTCAGAGCTCAAAGCTCGAGGAATTCACCCCATCTTCCATGCGAACCTCTTACGCATACACGTACCCAGCGATGATAGGCGGTTCCCTAGTCGAGGAATCGCCCAAGCTCTGAAACTTGGGGACTTGGGGAACGAATGGTCAGCCGTGCGCGAAATTGAGGCACACAGCGGCGTCGGAATGACCGCGCTGTTCAAGGTCGTGTGGGACGCAGGGGATGCCACCTGGATGCGATATGATGAGATCAAGCATCTGCAGCAGCTGCAATCATACCTCGAGCTGCTGGGTGTGAGTTCAGTGGCATCATTGCCACGCGGGACAGCTGTTGTCCCGGAAGATGAGGCAATCGCCTTTGGGGCAATGCGATTTGGTGGGCGCACGGGAGAGCAGAGATTTAAGAAATCGCCTCGCCATCAAAAGTCTCACAAGTCCACCCACACACTCCCTGAAAAAGACGAGTTCACGCCCTGGGCTGAGGCGTGGATCAACGAGTTCGCAACGGCCTCTAGAGCACCACCAGTGGCGGCGCTACACACACTCCCTCGACAGGACCTCGTAACCTGCTTGATTCCCCGAAACCACTTCCTTGCTTCATATATCGCGTCTCAGGCGACCTCGGGACTCGTTATACTTGAGACGCCACCGGGACTTGCCGTCGGAGGTTCGCTTGCGCCACAAGATCTCCCATTCCCGCTTCCGCGTCATCAGCAAACCCCTCGCTCTTCTCAGACCCCTCGCGCGTCTCGCTCTTACTCAGCACGATCACCCGTATACTCAGCAGCCGACTCGCAGCGAGCATGGACGCCTCGGACACGGTCTGCCACGCCTGCAACAAACGCGGCCACAGGGTCAGCAAATGCACTGCCTACGCCAAAGCCCAGACGCTCCTCCAGAATGTCGAGCGCGCCAGCTCCAGAGCCAAGGGCAGCACGTACGCAAACGCCAAGGCGAAGCGCGAAACCGGACCTGGACATGCTCGAGCGACTAATGGCTTCGCCGCCCGTGCTGGCGCCACCAAACTACCGAAACAGGTGCACAACCCCGGCGTCAAGTCGCGGGGCATCAGCACAGCACAACACGGAGGTCCCAGCACCTCGACGCCAGAGCCAGCGCCTGAGCCGCGCGACGACGCAGTCAGCAATGCCACGCGCCTCGCGTTCATCGACGGAACGGTTCTGATTAACCGTTGGATCCACGGCCTTGAGTATCCCAAGCTCACACGCGAACACTTTGATGCTTTCGAGAAGTTCCCTGGCGGAGCTGAGGTCATGGATCGCATGGAGGCGCGCATTCTCGAACTCAACAACCTTTCGGACCCTACCCCTGAAAACACCGACATTACCGAGGAGGACGATACCCACGTCCCTGAGGATGATGCCGACATGGACGAGATTACCGACGCCTGAGTTGTGGTCGGTAGAGCTCCAGAATACCCCCCAGATCGTTTCTCATTTTCCTCATCCCCCGTGCATTCGTAACCCATCATTCCCACACGCATTCGGTCACAGACTCTTTCTCATCTACTCGCGGACTCTATGATGACTTCTATAAAGTCCTGGTGGGCGTATGTAACAGCCCGCTTGTAGCCGCAACCGCGCGCGCGCCGTCGTCGCGCGCGAACCTTTTCCCGGCTTACTCATCCTATCGCTTTCTATCACGAGCCTTACTAATCGACTTAGTAAGCCTCCCGCCGGGTCTCATATATATAAAATCCTTGTACATACTTTAGGGAGTTCAGACTCTTTTCAATCGACACGTTACCCCGGTCAGCGCTGTTGGAACGACAAGCTTAAGGACTCTCTATATTCGTGTGACGACTAGCTAGCTACCGTCACAGTAGTACGGGACACCAATTGGAATGCAACCGCAGCAGCAGGTTGCGCGAGTAGAAGCTCACGTGTAGTGCGCTCGAATATAGGCTGTATCAGTTCTAATGGAAGTGCGGTGAGATGGAACCGAAAGTCCATATCTTTGTCCTCGTTGTCGCCCGGCTTTAGTAATGAGGCACAAATGGGTTAAGACCCCGCTGCTGTAGTCAATATAGGAAGACAATAAAATAATAGGGTTCAGTTTGAGGGCTCCTGCTTTTTCAAAGTTGACGTGGGGCAGAGTGTCAAACAGTTGGGCCGATCGAGTCATCGCTTGTCCTGATCACTGCCTTTGACTCAACTTGACTCCGCCGGAGACAAATCCCCAATTGCTTATTACTGTTATCTTTTATACGTTATCGAGATAGTTTTACGTTTGTCGATTTGCTTGCAGTCAGTACCGACTTCGCAGTAGCAGCTCTGCGGTCTCAATATTCGTCATTTTAAGCACCGATTGAATCGTGAGAGGTGTTCAATTGACTTGAATGATGAAGTCTCCAGCAATTACATTGTGAAGCAAGATGCTGTTTTGTCTTTGAAAATATTCGTCGTGCATGTGTGAGTTCAGTCCCTACGTTTAGAGTACACTAAAATTACATGTTTTCAATGGCCTCATAGAGCTGTTCCAGCTTCCCATTGCCGAATTCCGTTCCGCAGTTGATATGCATATTCTCGAGCGTTTTTGGGAGGCGGCAAAGCGTCAATGAGGAACGCTACAAGCGCGCGTTTGACCGGATTGCCTCCTATGTCATCCGAAAGCCTCAACGCTTCTAAAAACTCGACCGCCAAGTCTGAAGCGGACCTACTGCTGTCATCTGAAGACATCCGGATTAGGACTTTGACTCCAGGAAATTGAAGCATGGTCGAGATCAGGTTGACACCCACTGGGATCGCAGCCAGCGAGGGCAGAGCCAGTCTAAGCCTGATGACAACAGGAGTAGCAATACTTCTGCTCCAATTACGCCGCTTCATAAAGTGGAAAATCGGCAAGAGACGACCCCATGGCGCTCCGGATACGGCGCCTTCTGGCGCCGCCTGCCCAGGGGCAGTAATGACACAACTACATTCAATCTGCTCCACCTGACGCAAACGAACGAGGCTTTCCCATTCATTAGGTGGCGCTAAATTCCACTGCGCGAATGACAACGCCGTCTGGATCGGGTAAAAGTCACGAAGCATGAGAACTTGCCTTGGTGCAAGGTTAGACCGCCTGACCGAATTCATATGCTGGTGCGTCGCCAAAAGAATGCTCTCGAGCTCCCATGTGGTGCAATGTTCGACTTGGTCGGTATAGTCTACATAGCGGCCTGTGCCGCCGATGAAAATGATGTGTTTGACATGCGTACGCGGACGTGCGTCTGGCGACTGGCGCAACTCTCCGTAGACCCGAAAGGATTGCTTGGGCGGGCCACCTTCTATCGGACAGATCACAATGAAGACAAAAAAGAGGACTGGCATGAGCCAGTCACGAGCGGAAGCGCAGATCAGCTGAAGGCTGGCGGCATACGACGGGTCATTGGAAAGGTTTACCCGCGCCGCGTGTTCTAGAATATCGCGGACAATATCGATAGGTAGATCGACAGCTGTAGCTAGCTTCATGTGAGCTGGAACGGATGGTCTGTTCGATGCCATTCGATGCGACTAATGCGTCCGTTCGGTGGTCAGTTAGCACGTGAGAAGTCAACCCCCAATGCACCAGCGAGCGGCAGACTCCGTACCGGCTGTCGCATCAGACCCTTAATGTGCTATCAACAAGGCATTTTATTAGTTCCTAGTTGGAAGATGAGTGTAATGGTCACTCGACTAGCTGGCATACTTATACAGACGATCTGTTAAAAAGCGGATACCTGTGCCTTTGGCAAAACACGTCCGAGAGTGCATTAGCTACAACTTGATCACTCGCCAGATCATGTCTCTGACACTTCACTTCGATGATTCTTTGCGTGCCATGTCCCGGGTCGAGTGCGTCTAAAAAGTCGCACGCGTCCGATGCCCAACGTTCTAGCGCAAAACTGGTAACCGACTGTGTTGCGAATGGCCAGGTTGCACGGATACGGAGATGTTCCAATTTTGGGACAGCCAATCGCGCCGAAGGCCGTGGCAAAGTGTACCAAGGCCGATGTGCACCCGGTTGTGCAATGCCAAAACTGACGTCCAAAACACGAAGTTCATGCATGCCTGGCTCGGTGAGCGAGAAGACCGCGAGAATGTTTTCCACCCGTTCTTGAACGATGTGTATCTCTGCCACTCTAGAGAGTACAGAGGCGAGTGCGTGATGCAGAGATGCGCCTGGAAGAAGCATCTGTGAGGAGATGCTGGTCGACCGTCGGACTGTGGCGCCATCGACATTGGCAGATAGTTCCAAAGAATGGCTGAGCATGGATAATTTAAGCGGTGTGCCCAGGTTAGGAAAGTTTAGGAATCTCAGAGGCTTGGCACAATTTCCAAGGGTCAGCCGCCGGCCAACGAGGATCTGGTCGGCGTGCTTCCATGTTCCCGGGAAAGTCGCCTCGATGATGGCAGCGGCCGCTTCAAATTCCAGGATACTCATTAGCTCCAATGATGACAAGTGTCGTGGGCGGTAGTTTGAATCTGCTTCCAATTGTCCATCGTCGGGGATGAGCTGGACGTCGGAGAGTCTGAGGCTCTTCAGGTTCGGAGATGCTAGCAGTACTGCGTGCAATGTGCTCGCACTGATGGTGACCAAGCCCAATGACAGTTCCCTCATAGAAGGACCGACAAGACTTGAGACGTAAGACTGCACCGCTGTATCCGAAATATTCAGGGAGCGAAGTAGGGTAGGGCTTAGTCGGAGGGCTATTTTTGAGTCGCCGCCGCTCCAGCCTTCGACAGCTCGCAAATCAAGTTGGCTGATTTGCGAAATTATCTGCCCCAGAGTAGACTCAAATGCTGCTCGATCCCCTGTGCTGAGCTTGAGGTAGCCGACATGAACGACCAGAGGCACGTTTCCTGCCCTCGCAGCCGCGACGAGAAAGCGCTTGGGAAGGAACTTTCTTCTACAAGACACGTAGTTCCAGTATGCGCCAGAAGACATGACCGTTCTTCTGAGAACCTTTGAAATATGCGAAAGCCGAACCGCTGACCGCAGACGCGTGTTTTCTGGCCAGGATTGCTGGGCCCACTGAAGGACTTGGTCGACGATGAGCCCGAGCACATCGATATCCAGTTGTTCGAACGACAGCATACGATCTAGATTCGGTGCTACTTGCACCAAGGGAACGAGGGATGCAGAGCGGCGCTCGAGTGAACCGGAAGACAGAGTCGACGCTGGATGATTCGCAACGACAGGAAAGAAGCGGAATCAAGAAGCGGAATCATATACGTCTTGGCTTTATCGTCTCGTGCGACCTGTCTCTCAGCGCGCGCGAGATCAGTTTTTGCCTTGCGGAAACGTCAATGGACATCAGACACTTTTGCAGATTGGCCTCGGATAGATAAATTGAAGTCGCGTTGTGTACAGGATACGCCCAATCGAGGAACAGCCGCATCTACCTCTTCTCCCCCTAGCTCAGCGTGGAGAAGAATGCACCCCAGATTCGGTGACGCCTGACCGACGACGCAAAACGCCGGCACCGTGTACGTCGGCGGTTCGGCGTACTAGCGATGCAGGACCCTGAACTGGTCTCCTACTCCTTACATCTCAAGCGAAGCATCGCAATACTAGGTATAGCACCTTACCACCTTCTTTTCCTAGTTGGCTCAGAGCAGGGTGCAGAAGCAGTTGTTGGACGTCGCGCCATGTCTCGCGAATCGCGCACATCCAGCGCGTCAACCTCCAGTCACTCAACACGTAGTACAGGTGCTGAACAGGGTAACAAAACCAAGATCAAGTCTCGTTGGAGTCCGAAGGCTTGGTCGTCAGTCTCGCGGCTGCTAGACAAGAAGCCACCGCAAGCAAATGAGCATAATGCTGCACCACCATCATCACAACTTGTACGTCTCCGCAACAGCCTCGTACTCCGTATCTTATCAAGCGTGCGCATATTTGATTTCCTTCTCAGACCACTGTCTCTTTTGTCCGTCGGCAAGTCGCCCTTGACGGTCAGGTTGACGAGCGTCACGCAATCAGCGGTCGTAATTCCGCTCCTGAGAACCACAGCGACCACATTGACAACACCGACTTTGCGTCTAACCCAGAGCAACCAAAGATGGCGCGCATATATACTGCAGCGCTCTCGGTTCGGACCTTTGCTCTCCAGGTCTACGTCGTCGCCCGGTTTCCGTTCCAACTCATTCTTTGGGCATATCCGAAGGTGGTCATTGCCTTCAAGCACCCAACCGAGCTCTATGGCAGTCGACACGAAGCTCGAGCACGCGGAGTTCCAGCATTGGGGCGTGCTAGAGAAGAGATCTGGCGGACGGCTGCCATTCTCTTTTTCATCTTTCTCATCGGGACAGTTGCGCTGATGTACCTCATCGTCGTCTATGTCGCCATGCTCGTCGTCCAACAACTGCATGGGGTTGCTCGGGCGAGACCATTTTTAACTTGAGAATTTAACGTAGTAATCAATACCGGCATTGCGTGGTCGGTTCTAGTATGGGCTGATTGCGGGCTTTTTCGCGCGACCTTTCCGAGCCATTCAAATTTTACTCCACCACGCGAATACACACATGTTCTTTTGCACAATCAGCTCATCTAAGTCAATTGCTTTGGCAGTGCACCATAATTACTTGCTATTGGATGTCTCACAGTTTGTGTCGACGATGTATTATGCGCCCGCCGAAAGTGACGGATGCATGCGCGAAGGCTGCGCTCCCTCAAATGACCAACGGCACCTTTGCGATGGTAAGCATGAATCGAACGAGGTACATAGCCGCGTTCCAGTACATGCAGCCGGGGTTGCGGAGTGCCTTGCAGAGCTGGCCAACCTGCCATCCGATTTGCGGCGCACAGGCGACGTGCACCTAGAGCCGACCTCGCCGTAGGGTTTCCGTAGTCTTGTTACAAATCTGCCATGCGATCCCTGACTCTTAGCATTCTGTGAGCCAGGTTTCGGACGGATTCTCAGACGCCGCAGCAGTATGATGTCTTTAGCGAGCATATGGTACTGAATATGAACAAGAGTTGGTTGGGAAGACTTTGAGCTCCTATTCTGTGGCATGCGGCAGTCATGCTAAATTTGAGGGTCTCCACCTGGAACACGCGTTCTGACCGAGACTTCTGAGAAAAGGCATTCTGATTTGGAGAAAGAGCTACAAGTACAAATCGCGGACCAAGAAGGAGCCGGACAGACCCGGCATCCCATCTCCACATCGTAAGTTCATGGTCGCGCGTGAATGTTGACCAGAACCTAACCGCAATCTACAAAGCCAATTATTGGATGTCCGATACGCCATCGCAACAAATGAAAACGCAAACGAATGCTGTAGAAGACTGGTCAGCGCGGGCTAATATGCACGAAACGACGCACGAAGAAGAAACCCTCGGCAGCCTCCAAGCTCTAGCTTGCCTGCACTTGATGTGTGCGCCTCCAAGCCGCGAGCCGTGGTGGGAAGATTTTGCCTTGCAAAGGCCGGAGCGACTGAGTCCTCGGCTGTACATGGACCCACCACTCGAACACATGGTGCTCCTCAAGTAACCCGATGATGTCGCACGTTTTCGCGTGATCCTCGAAGGAACACCATGTCCGAGCGGTGATAATTACACCGCAACCAGGACAGCGTGTGCCTCCGTAGTCCTCCTGCTGGCGGCGGCCCTTCGTGACATCACCCCGCCTGATGCCATTCATTGTCTCAGCAGATGCAGGCTCGCAATAGCCCTCGTACGCAGCAAGCGCGCATGGTGGACAGCTGAGGATATAACGCTCCAGCTGCTTGCGTAGGAACTGTCTGCCGGCTTTCATGAACCGGCAGTACTTCTTCCCATGTTCCAGTCGTTTGGAAATATTTGCGTGCGCCTCATGGACGCAGCACTCGTTTTGTTCAGATTTGTTGTGTTTGGATGTATCAAGCATCCATATGTGGCCGATGTGGACGGTATCTGGATTAATGTCAACGCGTGCACCTGCTGCAAAATCGTGCGTACCGTTTGTGCCTGTTCCCATTGCTTGCTGACTCCTCTTCTTCTCCCACTTCCTTCGAGTCGCTAGCACCAGCATCTTCGATGGCCACCACGGTCGCCCTGGAGATGGCGTCGTCGTCCGTGGCTGGAGTCGTATCGTCAGTACCGCCATTCGCACCGACTTGGCTCGAGCCGGCGGTCAACCATCCGGGGTCCATGCAACATGTGTGCTCGGGGCGCTGAAACCGGAATGCGGCGTGGCTGCCGTTGCAAACCCATTGAATAGCCTCCACTTCAGGCCGATGATCCTGGTGGAAAGTCAGCATCTTGCAGTCAATGCCGATAATACTCACAGCCCAGTCGCCTGCCCTAGATCCAGGGCTGCTCTTGGCCCCAGACGCAGCACCCTGGCTCGCATCCTCAGTCTCGGATGGTACTTGGTTCGTTACAAGCGGCGCGTGCGACGGTTCTGCGCTGGGTGTGGCCGTCGTGCGTGCCGGAGTCAGCCTCCGTCGCTTTGGTGGACCGGAAGCCGACCTTTGCTGCTGGATGCCAATCTGAGTTAGCTGTGTACAATCGACGTGTCTCTCTCTCGAGCTAACCTTGACTTTCGACGGTAGCTTGGGAGCGTAGTCTTCGTCGTCGTCTTCGTCGTCGTCCCGCTCGTTGAGCTCGGGAGCGGATTCGTCGTCGCTCTCCTCCCGCCGACGCTTGCCCTTATCTGGCCATATGGCAGTTCGCTTTTGACCTGTGAATGGCCTGGACGAGGCAGCGTTCGCGGTGGCGTCGACGGGTTTCGCAGTAGTGTCGACGGCGTTCGCGTGGTTGTTTACCATTCTATCTAGAAGGCCCGTGGTCAGCGATCCTCGTCTCGTCATTGGTCTCGACTCCAGCTTACTCGTTCTGTCTCCCAATATAGGCAACAAAGTAGACCTCGGTGCCAGCCACATATCGGTGGCTCGATCCGGGATCGTTCCTTTCTGCTCCCACATCACTTCGAGAAGGCGATAGTCGCCACGGCACGCTTGTCTATCAATTCGTACTGACAGACGGGAAGTCAGTCGCCTGAACCTCCAGACATCCCGTTAAACACTTACCCATATCCTCAGGAGCACGTTCGTCACTCGGCTGCACGGCCACTTGATCAACCTGAACGGCGATCAGAATCGACTCGCACACAAAAATGCACTGGCGATACATACTGTTGCCGCATCTGCCGGCTTGTTTTCTGAACGTTGATCTAGTTCACGGCCAGCGTGAGGATCGTCGAGCTGGTCGCGGATGTTATTTTGTGAGTTGCATTGTGCTCGCTGGTTGGATGTTGACCGACGACTTACGTTCGCACTTGATCCAGCCTCGTGGGTTTGCACTGGAGTTGGTACGAGATCCTGTTGGGTGAGCTCGTGTGAGGGCTGCGCTGCCGCTGCAAGCTTCGTTCTGAATGAGGCGAGCCTGGATCGCCGACGAGCGATGGCGGACTGGTCAACGTTGGACATGGGTGTAAGAGACAGAGGCACGGAACCAGTGTGGTTTTCCCATCACCCTTTTATAGGGCACGGGACCATGTGTGATTTGGCAGGCAGTGACAATGGAGCTATTCGCGATGGTTCTTCGGTGAAGCTTTTATTTCCTATTTGGGCGCATAGCCGGTCATACCGCAAAGAAGCACCATCTGTGTCCGAGAGACAACCCTCCCCTCTCTCAGCGTAATCCGATGAAGCAATACCGACCCAACGAAGCGGGCGACGAAAAAACGAGGGTCTAAATCGGATGGAAAACAAGGGAACAATGGCATAGGACGGGGACCAAATCCGACAGCGAAAATCAATGCGGAAACACAAGTGACCACTCAGAGTCTTGGACTGGATTGGAATGCTTCGCTATGTTATGATCGCACGGTACTAGTGACATGTTGATGATGACACACGTAGTTTGCGGACCCGCGCTGTCGCACTGACCGAACGAGTTCAACGGCGGTCAGCAGCCATTAGACCCTAACACGGGCAAGATGCGATGGCTATGACATCCGGTACCCGCCCCGGGCCTGTGTGTAGAAGTCAATGGCTCCCTGCGCAGGTAAAATACGGTGCAAGCGCGTTCTTGAGCCTGGTGATAGGCACCTCGACCGCGCTACAAGACCGACGTTCAGCCTGAACGAGACGATCGCCTTTATAAGTATACGCGACTCATTCGCTCGAGCTTTCACGTTGGCGGGAAGCTGGACTCTGACTCTGATTCATACAATTGCTGAGGCAACGGAAGATGTAAACTGATGAATTGACAACGTGGAAGAGTAAAGTTGTCAACCCCGTAAACCCCGTAACTCGGCGGGACGAATGAGTGTTCTAGTAGAAGCAAATTACGAGAAATTGAAACGGTAGTCTAAGCGCGACGCTGGCTAAGCAATGAAATATGCCACAGCACCGAGCGAGAACCAGAGACGAGGCGGGACAAGGCGAAGCATGAGGAGGGTGATACAGATGGCAAAGGGTGCAGGGTGAGAAGGTGTTTGGTGACCGAGATGGAGCAAGGGTCGATGCACGGAGGGTTCAAGGCGAGATGCAAAGTACAGTGAGGTGGAATACACAAAGTACAAGCTTGGGGACGGGGGGATGGCTGCGATAAGAATATGAATGTGGGCGGTGATTGTAGAGTCAAGTATCGTAGACGCAAGCTTGGGTCCGTAAAGTTGGGAGACTGGTACAAGAAGTTGAGTCAGGCAGCAGATGCAGAAAGCGCTGGCAGAGATGCTGGTACAAGTCGGCGGCACAACAGGGAAGCTGGTGTTACAAAGAGGCCAATGCGGTGCAAGGTCATTCAGCTCTTGAAGGCGCCGCGGAATGAGTCGAGACGGAGGCAGAGGCGGAAGTGACGCGAAAAGGTTGAAGGAAGGAAGGGAATCATCGAATGGGGAGGTGAACGTTGCAGCCCTTCCATTCCTTGGCATTGCCCTGCTTGCCGATCACATGACAGATGCACTCTGGATTGGCGCCGGGTGGAGGAGGACAGTCGAGGCCAGGGATGAGCTCGTTCGACTTGTAGCGAAGGAGCGATGGACGGGTGAGCGTGAGCAGCGAGCCGGCCACCTCACTTGGTTCCGC
>JAGTJP010000322.1:0-21562 GCA_020744175.1 Auriculariales sp. MPI-PUGE-AT-0066
GGCTCGGCCTCGCCCAACTGTCCATCAACAACACCACTCCTCCTCCACCGGCTTCTCCCCCTTCGTCCTAGCCAAAGGAAGGGAACCCAACCTCGGCTTCGTGGCGCGGCGCACTTACCTCAACGAATCGGGAGCAGAGTTCGTCACCCGGATGAACAATGCGCGGGAAAACGCCCAACAAGTGCTCAAGGCAACCACGCTCCGGATGAAGGAACAATACGACAAGGACCGCCTACCATCCCGCGACTATCAACCCGGTGACCTGGTCCTGCTGGACGCAAGGAACATCCGCATGACCAGACACTCCAAAAAACTGGACCAGCAGCGCTATGGCCCCTAAAGGTAGTTAAGAAGGTCGGCAAAGGAGCGTACAAGGTGGAGCTGCCTCTGGCACTCTCACCTGCGCTCCGACACCTTCAACAAAGCCCTCCTGGAACCCTTCACCCCGCCATTCGCTGACCACCAAGTCGCCCCTCCCATCCCGGAAGACATCATCATCGAAGGCGAGGAACACGAAGCAGTCAAGGAAATCTCTGACTCGAGGAAGTATGGCAGGGGCGTCCAGTACCACGCCGTTTTCGAAGGCAAAGATTGGGAATTCAATCGATGGGTCCCAGCCCAAGACATCGTCCCCTTCGTGCCCGACCTGATCCATGAGTTCCACGTCAGGTTCCCCGACAAGCCCCAAGACAAATGCGTGGCAGCCCTCAACATCGGCGCGCTGATTCCCCAAAGCGCCTTCCCCGAAGAGTTCTTTGATGAAAACTACGAGGACCTCACACAACCCGAGAAGCCCGCAGGACCCTTGACCACCGGCGTTGATCTCTCCATCATCTCCGAAGCTGATGTGATCCAGGCCCTGAAAAGAAGACGCCTCGCTGTAACCTTGGACCCAGACAACTGGTACGGCCCGGCCCCGATCCCCGAGTGGCCAGATGACTGGCCTGATGACTGATCCAGGGTGCTGCTCACTAAGCCACCCTTCCCCCGCGTATTTATACTCCCCTTCTCCCTTCGCTTCTCTTCCCCACGAACTCAATTCACCCCATCTCGCTCCAAGCCATCTGCCCGCAATGCCCACCTCTCGCTCCCCCTGCTCATCGTCCCCGTGGCCTCTGACCAAGGTTCCAACGTCACCAACCACTCCTCCCCCGTTGCCAGTGCCGACGGAGAAGTTCGCGCTGAACGCCGCCTGGCCCTCAGGCTCGGCCGCTTTCTACCCATTGCCACGCTCATCCCAAGGACGACCCCGAGGTCACGTCTTCACTGACACCGACATGCTTCCCCTCTCTGGTCCCGGGTCAGTGCTCAACCCGTTGTGCTCCCCAACCCACTCGTCCTTGACACGAAGGGACCCCTCTTCCTCCCTGACCTCGGGACCTCGTCACCCCTGTCACCTCCGCTCCCGGGCCCTTTGGCAGTCCTCCCCAGGCCCGACCCGGAATGGCCAACCTCCAAGGTCGACCCCCGCTTCTTTGTCACCACCGACCCCGCGCGACGTCACTTACGCCACGGAATGCGCCGCCGAGGCCTATCGCACGCTCCACAGTGAGCACGAGAGTGCACGATGACCCTCGAAGAACACCAGCGCCATACCAAGGCACTGGAGGAGGAAAACTCCCTCCTCCGCGACGAGCTCTACCAGACTTGGAGCACCACACCCAGGCCATCGTCTGGCTGACCCAGATGCGCAATGGCATTCAGCTCCTCCGCAACTCCCTCCAGTGCCGGGCTGCAAGCACATCCACGAACACATGAAGGTCGGCCTCTGTGGTCATTCCTACTGTGCAGACTGCACCACTTGGGTCTTTGACGAAGGGTACTGTAAGATCTTCAGCTGCTACCGCCATCGACTCGAAGGCGGGGAATACCGGGATAATCTCGCACTCAGCCCGCCTACCTTCACCTTCTGGATGGTGGAGCGTACCCACAAGGCATTCAATGAGTACCAGTGGGATCAGGACCGGCTCCTCCACGTCTGTCAGCACGATGCGCGTTCAGCCTGAAGGGGGGGTAATGTTGTAGACACGGCTTCTTTTCCTTTTTCGGCTTTTGCCCCTCTCTGCTGACTCACTTCTCCCACACCCTGATCATCTTTCCCATGCCCTTTAGTATATATTGTCAGGGTCCCACCATATTTCGCTCTATTTTCCCATAGTTTCCCTTCTCGGTAGTTCCCGGCCCGGCTATTTCCGCGTCACGTGCCATTGCACCCCCCCTCGTGATCTTCCTGTCGCTCTGTCGCGTTAGGTCGCCATCTGTTCCCGACCATTAATCCCGTTCCCGGCCCCTCCGGTCCGCTGAGTCGAGCCCTTCGTCCATGACCCGTCTTTGGCCTAATCCCCTTTTGGACTATAACCCCTTTTCGTCTTTGCGCACTTACTAGCGCCCATCGCCTCGCGCATGTAGTGCGCTAATGCCTCCACCCTTCCGCTAAGCGCCTAGCGCGTCTACGCCTTCACTTCTCGCGCATCTTCTTGATTAGCGCTCAATGATCCGCACATCCCTGATGATCTCTGTCCCTTTCGGGTTTCATCCCTGATGGGATCCTCCCCGGGATTCTCCCTTCCGCTTCTTGCATGCTTCCGCCCCCGATCGTCATGACCCTCAAGCAGCGCACACTGCACTTGTGGTGTTCCGCCTTCCCGCGTCTGTTGAACTGTACCTGCCCTGTCGTGAGCCTGATGGAAGGGTCGATGAATGCCTTGTGCTTCGCCCGCCCGATAAAGTCCGCAATACCCTCGAGAGCCGTATCGTCCCTCATCCCGTGTAAGTTGCGCATCCCTCGTACCGTCTCCGCCGCCTCGTCATAGAGTGCCTGCATGCCCTTCCCCTTCAGCGCCTCGCGCGCCTTTCCTCCCATTTCCCAAAGTCGCGCACCCGTCGCCTCACGTCGTGTACTTGGCCCCAGTGTGTTCTTCTTAGTCGTCGTCCCGCGCATCTCTTAGGCTGCACGCGCCGAACGGTCGGTTGATAATGCCTTGCGCTTTGCCCTCCTAGTAGGTCCCCTCTCCCTTTGTCGTGCGTCGCGCTTCCGCTATGTGCAAGTCCCTTCTGAGGTCATCGCCCCTGATGCTTGTTGCCAAACACGTGCTGTGCTTCTTTCCCTTTCGGGCTTCGCCCATGGCTTCTTCCCTGAATCCCTTTCCCCTTTCGTCGGTTGCGCGGATCCCTTGCAGATCATTGTAGATCCCGCGCAGATCTTGCGCATCCCTCGCGCTCCTCCTGTCTCATGTCGCGCACCTTCACCCGCAGTCCCCTAGTCGCCCTCGCGGTGGTCAATGAGTCATCACGCTCATCCCAAGCTCCTGGTTGGTAATGCTTTGCGCTTCGCCCTCAGCAAAGGACCAGTAGTATCTCTCCCTCCCCCCGCATTGTTCTCTAGTTCCTGCTTGGTCTTAGTCTCGCGTACATGTCTCACTCCTTAGCGCATGCGTTCCTCCTCCCCCCATTCTGGTTTGTCTTCATTGGCTCCTTTCTCGCCCCTGCCTCTGCCCCTTACTGCCTTCGCGCAACCCCTGCGCGAGCGGGAGTAACTGCCTCATCGCCCTTGATCCGGATCTATAGTACTTCCCCATTCGTCCTCGCACGCCTATCCCCTTGTCACATGCGCGACGAGTTAACCACGGCCCTTCTATGATTGTATGCACATGCTCCCTCTGCTTCTGCTTCCGCTTATTGCTCCCGCCCCTTTTCATGATGTGTTGCCGTCGTCGAGTTTGTCATTGTTTGGTTATCGCGCAGCCCATAAGTAGTCCCCTTCCTTTGAGACTCAGCTCCCTAGCTTGTTCTCTCAGGATATCCGTACTCATAGGTCCACGCGTGTACCCTTACTAGTACCCACAATACTTACTCAGGATATCCGTACTCATAGCGCAAGTGTGTGTGCGAGTCCCAGCAGCTCCCTGAGGCCTTAGGGCCCTTGTAGGTTGGTCGGCACGTGGGTGGCCTGGGGCACAGTATGCCCCAGAGCCACTTGGGTTTTAGTCATCGCGCGCATCAGTGCGTCGCCCTGACATATATATCTCTGCTATCTCCTCCTTTGTGTACCTTAGTTTGGAGATACCCAATCTCAGAGCTGCTTCGATCTACCTCCCTCAGAGGGTGTTCCCCAAGTGATTGCAGAGTACTCTTTTCCGTGGCACATCTATATGGATGACATCTTGATCTACACTGAGACCAAGGAGGAACTGCGCGAAATCACTCAGGCGGTCTTGCGCATCCTTAAGGACAACAAACTGTTCCTTCGCCCGGGGAAGTGCACATTTGAGAAGGAGCTCATCGATTACTTGGGGTTGATCATTGGTCATGGAGTCGTGCACATGGATCCCACGAAGATACGTGGAGTGACAGAATGGCCTACACCACACAATGTCTTGGAGGTCCAGCAGTTCTTGGGCTTCGCCAACTTCTACAGATGCTTTGTCAAAGATTACTCGCACATTGCTCGCCCCATGCACGATCTCACCCAAAAGGATCACAAGCGGGAATGGTCCTCGACGCAAGAGGCCACGTTCAAGGCACTCCAGCAGGCCATTACCTCAGAACCGGTACTAGTCCTACCAAGCGCAACGCGTCCCTTCCGCGTAGAGTCAGACAGTTCAGACTTTGCCCTGGGTGCAGTCCTTTCGCAGTTGTTGGACGATGACAAATGGCACCCAGTCGCGTACATGTCAAAATCTCTCACAACGCCAGAGCGCAATTACGAGATCCATGACAAGGAGATGCTTGCTATCATTCACTGATTAGAGGAATGGTGTCACTTCTTGGAAGGCGCAGAACACAAGTTTGAGGTGTGGGCAACCTCCAGTACTTCCATACGGCACAAAAGCTCAATCGTCGACAAGCGCACTGGTCTCCCTATCTATCAAGGTTCGACTTCACGATGGAGCCTAAGCCAGGCAAGTCCATGGCTAAGGCCGATGCTCTGTCGAGGCGACCAGATCATAAAGAGGGGGTGGAGCATGACAATTAAAACATCATTTTGCTCAAACCTGAGTGGATCAAGGTCCTGGGCGATCGTCGTGGCCAAGTTCCAGCCAACCAG
Organism: Auriculariales sp. MPI-PUGE-AT-0066; assembly: GCA_020744175.1. Lineage (NCBI taxonomy): Eukaryota > Fungi > Basidiomycota > Agaricomycetes > Auriculariales > Auriculariales sp. MPI-PUGE-AT-0066. The sequence continues at coordinate 5,048 of JAGTJP010000322.1, forward strand.
GGAGAACAGGCACTCCTGCGTGACATCAAAAACGCTGTCGATCTCGACGAAGTCGTCACTCTTGGCCTTGCCACACTAGCAAACCTTAAGCGGCGCAGTCTGTGCAACAGCGAATGGTCGCAGGAGAACGGTCTCACCCTTTACCACAGCAAGGTCTACGTCCCCAAGGATGGAGACTTGCGCCAGCGCGTCGTAGCCGCACATTACGATAGCCTGATTGCAGGACACCCCGGATGTTGGCGGACGTACAAGCTGGTGTCGCGTAATTATTGGTGGCCTAACATTGTCAGGGTCCCACAATATTTCGGTCTATTTTCCATTCCTTTTCCATTACTTCCGCTGTTTGCCCCTATATGCTACCAAGTAACCTCGCGCGTCTGTTCCCAGTATCCGTTTACGTATGTCTGTGTCTTTGTTTGGTCTTGTTTGATAGTCGCGCTAGCTTCATATTCGCGTCGGTCCGTCGGAACTTCCCTCCCCAGTCTTGTTCTCTTTGGATTCCCGCTTCTAGGTTAGCGCATGTCCACTCCCCCTTTCCATACTCAATGATAACTTCAGATTCCCGCTTCTAGCGCATCCCCAGAATCCATCGCTCATATAAGGCTCTTGGTGGTTGTGTCGGCCCCTGCACTCAGCAGCCGCCCTCTCTCATCAGCACCCAATCTAGTCAGATCTGCTCCCATCGCCGCGCTCCTAGCATCACCCTGACAGTAGAACAAGACTCCCCAACAACCACCATTCTTCTGCGTTAATCAGATCTCTTTCCATCGCCATCGCAAGACATATCGTCTCAGTAGAGGCATACTCCATCTTCGTGCGTGTATCGTCTCAGTAGAGACATACACATGGACGATGCCCAAATGACGTGGACTCCCAGGCTCCTTTGGCCTGACAGACAGCAACGCGGCTCCCCAGGGTGCGTCTATGCCTCAGCAATCCACGCGTTCCCTCGAGCAGCAAATCGCTGACCTTCGGGCGGAACTGCTCTTTGAGTGCACCATTGCAGCCAGGCTCGCCCAAGCAGCCGTCAACAATGTAGCGGCCGCTCCTGCTGCTGCCCCAGCTGCCACACCACTCACGCGCACCAAGGTTTCAGTGCCATCCGAGTTCGACGGCACACGCAACAAAGGTCGCAAGTTCAAACAGGAGTGTTGGCTCTACTTCGAAGGCAACACGCATGAGTTCCCTGACAATGCTGCCAAGCAGCGCTTCATGCTCTCATATATGAAGAAGGGAACCACGACCACCTGGGCCAGCAACATCACTGAGGCTCTCATGGAAGGCCGCTCCCCTTACGCGGACTTCCAGGCTTTCGAGGCGGACTTCGACCGCCATTTCACCAACCCAGATGAATGCGTGTGTGCTCAAGCTGCGCTTGCGTTGGTGGCTCAGGGCTCGCGCTCCATTGAGGAGTACATCACAGAGTTCGAGTCGTACAGCGCAACCGTGTCGCTCCGCCTCCACCCCCAGTCAGGATACCTCGGCAGGAGGAAGAAGAGTACAAGGTCAAGCACATCGAAAACTCGCATCTCTACTATGGCAAACTCCAGTTCCTGGTCAAGTGGAAAGGCTACATGCACGAGAACAACCTGTGGGTACCTGAGGCAAACCTCAAGCATGCGCTGTGCATAGTGGCCGATGCTCAGCGTGCTCCCCCCAAACTGAGAAGACCTGCGCGCACGCGTCAGATGTTTGGCCGTGAATGCTTACCGCCGGACTTCTTCGAGCACGCAGCTGAACGACATCGCAAGTCCTTGGAGGCCTTAGTACTGACAACCAGTGTGGATGACTCTCTCCCCGATGAGCGCACATGTGCGCGGTTGGCATGCGAAGAGTTACGCAAGGCAAGTCCAGTTGCATCGAGGCTCCGCATCTAAAAGGGGGGGTACTGTCAGGGTCCAACAATATTTCTCCCTATTTTTCATTCCTTTTCCATTACTCCCGCCGTTTGCCCCTATATGCTACCAAATAACCTCGCGCGTCTGTTCCCAGTATCCATCTATGCATGTCTGTGCCTTTGTTTGGTCTTGTTTGATAGTCGCACTAGCTTGATATCCATGTCGGTCTGTTGGAACTCAGCTCCCCAGTCTTGTTCTCTTCGGATTACCGCTTCTAGGTTAGCGCATGTCCCCTCCCCTTTTCCATACATAATAATGACTTTGGATTCCCACTTCTAGTGCACTCCCCTCAGTCCATCACTCATCAAGACTCTTGGTGGTTGGGTCTTAGTGCCCCTCTTCATCAGTCACAGATCCCCAGCGATCTACCCTCACAGCCGCGCTCCTAGCATCGCCCTGACAACGCGGCTCAAATCCGATTGTGAGATTGACCTCTTCCTCCCACTCATCCTCATCCCAGTAATTTTTGGCTCCCTCGACAGTGTCTCTGTGCTCTTCAGCAAAAACCACTTGCTATAAAGTGCAGGTGAGGTGACACTATGCAAGATCATGCTTGCATACCTTGTGCTTACCCTTGTTGATCAAAGCCTGTGCTGGGGTAGCTTCTTTCTCCACATATTCAGCCTGCACCTCTGATCTAAGTATTTAAAAGGTTAAATTGACTGGGAAGGGCATACCTTGTTGGTCTCTTGGAGCTGCGCACGAGCTTTAGATCTGGCTGTTCATGTTGGTCGCCGACCCAACATCTCCACAACTTCTTCAGCAGGTTCTGTTCTGTTTGCTTCTGAAGAGCCCTGAGCTAGATTCTGCTTCAGTATTAGTGCACTATACATCTGTCCGAGTCACCTCAAAGGCTTCCAAATGCCTAAGCCACGCACCGAAGTCAAGCCGGCAGCTTGTAGGGCACCAGGGGCATCAAAATCAAAGAATAGCCTATTTCTATCGTCGTCTGTGATGCCATGAGTTGATGCGTTCTCATTTTCATGGTCCATGGGGGATTTGGCTGTGGTGACACCGACAAACTTGTCAGCACACAAATCACTTGCAATGAGCAGCTGTCTAACCTTTTTTTACGCTTCTGTGAGGCTTTACGTTGCGTTGCTGCACTCTTGCTTCGAGAAGACATGCGGATAAAGCAACAATGAGATAAACGAGAAGGGAGGGCACAAATGAAGTCCGACACTCACTTAGCGGTTGCCTAACAGCTCCACGGAGACAAAACCCCATGCATGTGCAAAACAATGCATTTTGCGCACACAACCGATGTGCCGAGCTAAAATTTGGAAGTATATACAGCAGATTCTGCACGGAGTGGCTTGTGTGAGTTGGTGAATCTGACTGGCAACACAGATGCTCTGGTCTCGTGTAAATCGGTTTCTAATCTCCCCAAATCCATCCTATACACTTCGGAGATAGTATTAGCACCAAATTTGTCACTTGTATGAGCTGTCAAATAATTGCTGCTCACGGCAGCTGGTGCCCACTCTCCACAAGGAGAACTTTATGATATGGACAAGGGTGTCCCGCAATCACTTCAGCCGTCTCCTGTGAGTGTAGGTCGGAACAATCCTGAGATTGATCAAAGTCGAATCTAGTGTACATGGGGAGTGGAGGCCTCTTGGTTATATACTGAGAAGGGGCTGTGCCTGGGAGGCTGAGCCGCTTACATGTGCTGACTGAGCAGGGAGGCCGTGTGGCTATGTACCGGGAAGGGAGGCCGTGAGGCTATGCATTCTGGAATGTTCTGGAACATGCGGTGCTAAGGGAATATACTAGAAAGGATTTTACCGAATGGGGATAAGACGGATAGCCGGAAAGTAAACAAACAAGAGTTTGTCTCACTTTATCATAAGCCCTCTCACACGGCCAGCACGATGGCGTTCGTAGACAATCACACGAACAAGTTGTTCGTAGACAACAATGTATCTCAGATCAGACAATTGTACATGCTTGCAGGGCCCCGAGTCAATCGATCCCACATGGCAACAAGACAAAGACAATGGTAAATTTAAATGAAGACATCGGTAGCATTCCCGTTAAGCCGTGGGTCATTGCTAATCTATGCCAAATTCAGATGCCTGAGCCTTCTGGCCTGCGACGGTTGCATTATTTGAGATTGTGTGGCAGATTGTGTGGCCGTGTTCTTTGTCTTGGAGTCTTCCTTATATCCTCGGAGCGTTGAGCTTTAGCTTCTCACTCTCTAACTTGTCATGGCTGACTCAACTCAAGCTCCGTCTGGGAATCAACAAGTGGTTACCACACGCGAAGAAATCGAGCGCGCATTTGCTTTTCACGTTGCGACACACCAGACCGAGTTCTCCGCACGTCTTGCGCAGCTTGATGCCGAGCGTGCTTCAGAGCGTCAGCAATGGGCAGATGAGCGTGCTGCAGCTGAGCAGGCTCGCATCGCCCGTGATGCTGAGATCCGGGAACAAGTCAACAGTTACATACAACAGCAAGCCGAACACATGCGGTGTGTGCTCCCAAGCCTTACCGAGCTAGCGCTGTTTCTGAACTGTCACTTAGAGGGCAATATGATACCCAGTTAGCGGCATTGCAGGCAGCAGCAGCCGGAGCGTCAGCAGCACCTCCTCCACCTCCTCCACTACCAACTCCAACGCAGCCTCAAGCGGGTACTACACCTGATGACCATGGCGAGCACCACCAAGGCTTGGGATCAACTCCTCCTCAGCCAGAGCAAGGTCAATCCACTGGCCCTGGTCCGCAACGCACAGCACGATCGTCAGTACCTCGACAGACACCATTTCCCTCTAGCAGCGCTTTTGCTTCCAATACCAAGAGAGGTCGAAGGCCAAACCATCCGGACTATCTCAACAAGCGACAGCAGGCCATGATACCAAATGCACGGCCCACATTGGTGCACATACTTTTCAGTCTGCTTGCCAACAACACTTACTGTCCTCGTAGAAAGCCATTGCTGCACACTATGCGGCTGCAACTGGTGCTATTTCCCCCTATGCTATTGTGCCACTACCGATCCCTGAAGATCAAGCTCGTCTGCACAAGCGCTTTGCTTCAGTTGAGGCGATGTCTCAGCATGTCAATTCTCCCACCGCGGTACCAGACATCGAAGGCAGTACTGTTAGCATCACGAGCAAATTCAATGGGATGCAAACTCTTGGTAATATGGCTGCCCGTGTACATCTTATTGACGATGATACTCTAGCATCCATTGTCAGCTTTGCCGCTCGTGCATCAGTTGCAAAGGTCCTGTGGGATCCCCGACTTTCATCAGACAGCCTCTGGAATAGGGCGATCGATACCATCATCCAGGGGTCCTTTCGCCGCGCTCTTCAAAATGGAGCATATGACCATCTCCGGCCAAACAAAACTCTTGCTGATCTCAGCCGTGCTGCTGATCTTGCTCGACTTGTGCGACATGTTCTGCACCGACAGGGCCAGCGCACGCTGCATGACATGAAGTATCCAGGTGTCCGTGTCGGTCAAGAGAGAATGGCCGCCACTTATCGTGATCGTGATCGGGTATGTCTGGTTGTGCTCGAGTTTGACTTCATGCTGAGATATGAGTGGTGACAGCTTTGTGAGCGTCGTCTCCGTGTTGCAGAGCAAGAGCGTCACAAACCTGAGCTACTTGCACTTGTTCGCTGCCGCCGTGCTCATAGCCTTACAAGGTTCAATCCTGAGACGCAGAGAAATGAGCGTTGCAGTATTCCTGAGCGGGCAGTCGATGTCACGGCTTACTTCGAATACCTAGACGAGCGGGATCGCACTCTCAATAGTGGGCCAAATGTCAAGCGGAATCAGCGACCACCGGTGCGCGAGAAGGTCACCAACCCACCTGCAGCCACTACAGCCATGCTTCCGCAGGATGCACCACTCAACTTCTTTGACCCCAGCTTCTACAACCGCCTATCCCGCGACGTTCGTGCCAACATTTCACAAGAGATTTGGCTTGCACCTCTACCTTTCCAGACGGGGCTCAAGTACGCATATCAAGCTTATCTCAACGCATTTGAGGAGAAGATTCTGCTGAAGTATATTGGCCTCGATGAGGAGGCTGAGAACGAGCTACAATTCACTATAGATGATGAAGAGGACGTCCACGACAGTGATATTGACATGTTTGATTGACTGTCCCTTTGCTATTGTACGAAGGAATGTGTTTGTAAGATTCTTATTCTTTTCTTGTACCATTTTGCTCATACTATTATACAATATATGCTTGATAATTCTAAGGTTTGTGGCACGGAGTCACGGAGAGCATGGCTGTTTGTCAGATTCACCTGCTGCCAGCAGGATCCAGACAGCGAGCAGAGCCAGCAAAGCCATACTGCAATTAAACTTGATGGGCTTATTAAATTGACCTCTGGAGTGTTGTAGGATGCAGGATGCATGCGCGACAAGGCGTGACCTCGGCACGAGCCGACCGTTCGCATGTGCCGCGCGCCCGGACCCATGGGCTGCTAGCCGGCACTAGCGCCGATCCTGTGTTTCCGCAGCGTAGGAGGAAATAGGCCCCTACAGTGTATTAGTTACACGTAAATGTAGCTCACTCTTCAAATCTTTGCTGAATATCTATAAATTTGTCTTCAGTTTAATATAGAGTGATTTACGCATTAGAATCGGTCGAGACATCTGAATGACCTGTTTTAGTCATATATTTATAATGATATAAATGGGTCTAGCCTGCACGGAAGACGTTCAACGCGGTGCGACACTTTGCAGGCGCCCGTGTTTGGCATTTTGAAAACATGGGCGCTTGCCGACACTCTTCTTGTCTTCCTTCCCTCTTCGACGTGCCGCTGCACACCACAGGCTCCGCCACACCAAAGGCCCCAGAGCAGAACTGCTTGGGACAACAGCTAAGAACTGCTTACGCACTCGGTGCGTTTCCATTCTCATATTTTCGCTGAATATTAGAGCTGAAAAGTGCGACACCGGGCGGCATCATCGTCGCGCACTTTCGGATACATTGGATGCGCATACAGTGCAGTTGTCGCGTATTTCAATACCTCGCACACCAATCTGTGCATGGAATCGCTCGACCGACACAGGTGTCGGCGTTTTCTCACTCCTGGAACCGCCTCCGCATCGCGCATCGAGGCTACGAGAGCCATTATCTCGATTTCAACCGGCCGCACGCAACCCCACTGGGCCAATGTTAATTGTCTCGCCACCGCACGTACTCGCGCGCACTTAAATGTTTAATCCCCCGTCCCCGAGTTCGTGAAATCTTAATCTATGTCACCGCCCGATCTCACGAGCCCGACCGACTCCGTTGCATTTGCGCTTCTGCTGACGATGGGTCTCGACATCCTACACACACCCTTTCCCACTGACACTCTCGTAGATGTGCGCGTAAGCATGGTGATGATTGTCCCCGCGGGTTTGTACTCGTGTGCCGGATGTGGGTCTCATACTCGAGTCAGCCGACCTGCACTCACGGTTTAGCGTCAATGCAAGAATGGTCGGCAAGTGCATGCCGCTGGCACCGCTCCTGGGTCACCTCCATACCTGGATGCAACCACTGCTTGCTTGCGTCAGCATTAGAGCTCTGTTGGCGCTTTTTGCGAGTCAGACGAGCCTGAAGCTGACGCAAATAGGACTTTTCTATTGTGGGATTCGGCTCTGGTTCAAATTGCACATGACGAGTACGTTGCTTTCAATTCCAAATGTTCCTACTGGACGCCTTCTTGCACCAAGGTGGCTGATAATATCAGCAGCCTCAAATACCTCTCGACGTTCCGTATCTCGGTCCTCGTAAATCCTGCATTCCAGGAGAGGGTACGCTGAGAAGGGATCTGCAGCCTCAGGAACCCGATCCAGACAAGACAAGACGCCAAAGATTCGATCCATTCCATTGACCTCGACAGCCCAAAGGGATGAGATAAACCCAACGCCAGTATGACCAGGCTGCACCCGACACCATATGAGGCTATTTCCTTCGTGAACAGTACGAACGCCATACTTCCGTCCGTGCACGACAACATTCTTCAAAGGTCGTGCTTGCCGAGTTAGCACAGGTATGTTGTCTTGGTATGTGAGCTGCCGGTGATGCTGATGAGGTTCTTGCTTTGCGCTGAGCAGCGCCAGGATTGAATCATATTCGAATGTTGGCAGTTGTTCGAGATGCCTGTGACCCTCGCGGAGTGTTGCAGCTGGACCATTTTCAAGGCGCTCCTCCAGCAAGTGTGAATCTGCATGAAGAATGCCGACAAGACTATCGCCGCGGCCATCCTCAACTCTGAACTCGGTACCAGAGTCCATACGAGCGGACAACCGTTGCTTCTGGCACATCCGGCGAAGCATCGTGAGATCCATATCCGCTTTTTGTGTCATCAGTCATCTGTATGGGGTGACAAGGCAAGGCAGCGCACCATAATGATTATTGGTATTGATATCCTGGACCTCACCGATTGCAGACTCAAAGGGAAACTCGCTCAAGAGCATTGGTGGCCCCCACAACTTCATTTGAGCAGCAAGATGCATCGCGTAGTGGTGGTTAGGTACTGAATGCTGCTCAGGCCACAGCTCCCGAACCGAACGGCGGTATGCGACAAAATGCGCCAGGTATGAGTCAGCTCCGGCTTCAGTGGACTCATATGAGGTGACAATATTGACCGATGAGACTAAATTGCAGAAGTTTTCAAGCAGATTCTGCTGCCTTGGACTTGGACTGGTGGTCCACCGTTCGACCAAATCAAGTGGCAGGCATCGTGCAAAGAGATTCAACCACTGGATCGCCTTCAACTTCCCATGCCTCTTAGCTCCAATGTCGGGTGGCGGTGGATCAAACCATGTTGGCCAAATCATTTCGCCAAGTGCAACGCGAATCTGAGCAACCTCGGTTGGATCAAATGTCGGAATCAGAGCTGTCCGAGTTTGTCGAGCTCCAAACGCTGGTCGCGGGACATCACTCTGCTCCTCCCAATCACTCCCATCACTGTCGTCACTGTCATCACTATTCTCAGCTTCAGGGATATAGTCAGGATCGGAGCTGTGATCACTGACACTCAGAGTGAGTGTTGAAACATTGACGGCACGATAACGAGCATTAGATGAGGCCTCTTCCGAACGATTGACCAACTCAAGGCGAAGATGATCCAGCTCAGAGTCCAGCTCACGCTGTTCTTGTGCATGGCGTGCAGCCTGAGCAGCATCTTCATCGATTTCCATGTCTTCTGCATTAGGGATGGCAGAACCGCTGAGATCGTCAGAGTTGGAAGCTGGTATGCTGTCTGCAAATCCCCACTTTCGACGAAAGTGATGCTGAAGGACTCCCTCTAGAATATTATGCATGACACCAATGGTGTTGTGCTGAACATGGTCGCGATATGTGAGTCGGTGGAGTGCAGACCCTCGAATGCCACTGGACTTGAATAATGCCTTTCGCTTTGTAAGCGTTTGCGCTGAGGTCCATTCTGCTGCTGCCTCCCTAACGGCATCGCTTGTTCGAAGTGTCCAGTTCTCGATATCAAGTTGCTCCAGCTGGTCTAAAGTGCACAAGCAGTTAGGACAGAAGTACGTGCAGCTATGGCTGCCAAATCCATTGGCCTTGTGGGCGGCAAGCTTATCCATGATAGTAGGGATGAGTCGTACCGCTATGGAACGCCCTTCTGGGTGCAGGTTTGTCTGCACTAGCTGTCCAGATGCATACGGCTGAAGCATGTCAACAACAGGATCCAAAAGAGCAGTTATCGTAACTGGTGAAGGACCACCAGGTGGCGGAGTCATCCCGACCAAATAGAAGTTCCCAGGCTGGCGCCAGAGCTCGTGTGGCAAGTTCAAGATGACGGCAATAATTACGCCACATGAAACTACTTTTCCTGCGATCTTGTTGTGCAGGGGATTGAAAGAATCATAGAAGAGGCCCAGAACGAGATTTCCTGGCGTGAGCGAGTATGGAGCCAGGTTTTCTTGCCAAAGTGGTGTGTCCCACAATGTTCTCATGCCAGCCGTAGCAGGGCGATGTAACCACGAACGTTCAAGAAGCTCCTCTACTCCAGGTCGCTGCAAAAACCATTGGATCCAGTCGTCAAATGACTGCAGCGAATAGAGTCGACGTGGAACAGTAACACAACCTTGAGACTGCGTCCAGCGTTGCATGGTTAGTGGCTCCCCACAAACCTTGCGGCAGCGACCAAGCTCTTTCCAGTCGCACCGCACTGGGAAATCATCGGTAGAGTACTGTCTGAAACAAGCAGGACAGCAAACTGAGCGGACAATAATGGGATCGATGTTGAGATGCTTGATAGCAGTACGAATATCGTAAGTTGGATTCCATGAGCGTGATGGTGTAAAAGTCGGAGCCAAGGCCAGGCGGAGGATGTGCTGCTGGGCACAGAGCAATTGAGACGCCTGATCTCTGCTCAAACCCCACTGTAAATGTGCATGGACTGCCAAGCACTCCTGCAGGCGTGCTAGTTCAACTAATGGCACACCGGGCAGCAGGACATCTACAATGCAGTATCAGTAGTATGTCAGAACCGGAATGAGAACTTTCCTCGAGATGAAGAGTGGAGTCGCTCAGCCACAATCTGGTTCTTGGCTGAATGTTTGTAAAGGCTGATGTTACGAGCTTGGCTTGATCCATATGGGCTTTGGCTGGCGTGTTGATGACGCCTCGCCTGGTCATGACTAAGCCATGCACCTGAGATGGTTGTAACTCCATCCTCTGCCAATGCTAATGATTTAGCGCAGATTGCCGTGCACTGGCACAGCTCTAACGCTTTCCCCATAGTGAAAATCAAGGGTGCCATTCCTATCTATACGGAAAGCTGCTGTTATATATTTCTATTTTACTGTGCTTCAACCACTGGCACCACCAACCACACAGCTCCGAGATGATGTGTGAAGCCACATTGTTTGCCACCAAAGCGTGAAGCCACACGGTCCTTGCCCGATGACAAATTAATCTATTGATTTGTTGTAAAATCTTTTAGTCCAATCTGTTTATTGTTCTCTAGGGGGGATCTTTGTGTCTACGAACGACTCATATGTATCTAGTCTACGAACGCCGTCCTGCCGGCTGTGTCAGTAGGACCTCATCTCTTCCTACCCCCCTATACGTTTTCTAGATATTATAAAAGCATACTATGTGAATTTTGTGGGTTGCGGTGCACTGTGGCGATTGTAAATTGGTGCCCGAGTGTGGGATTGGTCAAAAATTTAATGTTCGATTTAATAAAATAATGTATCTACACCTTAGCGCACATTAGCCCCATCTCTCCGGTATAAAATTCGTCGAAATCGGCCACGAATTGGGACCACTATCTGGTCCCCCAATTTTGGCACTGTGTGTGTATGCATGAGGGTCGGTGTAAGTCGGATTGGAAATAGTTGTAAAATAAAGTCTGTCTGTTTGTCACAGACAAGACACAACATCAGAAAATGTGACAAGACACAAGATTCGCAACACTCTTGCTACCGTGATCTCACACTCCAGTGTACGCTTTGTCCTCTGTTGCAAGTCTGTCTCATAACATCAGCAACAGACAGTCTGATCCCGTCTTTTGTTGCCTTCTCACCACGTCATCGACCTCGATAGATCCCCAAAAGCAAGATCTGTGTCCATGTTTCATGCTTGAGAGATAATGCAGGACAAGTCATTGAAGAAATCTCGTGTGATCATTGAGATTTCATTGATGATGAGATATCATATGTCCTTCCACTCCTTCCGCAACAAGCCTAATATCCTGTTCGATAGCTGTCCTTGACACTGCAATATTCTGCACAAAGTATGGAGTGTGCTACCCCAATCAGTGATGCAGCAATGCCTGTGTAAGCTGCCTTTCGCAGCCAATGCAAAATGCAGTGGTCTTTGAACCAATTGGTGATCTGTTAAATAACTGTTGACTTTCCTGTTCCACCTTCACCCAGAATTTGCAACAACAGTTGCTTTGGATGACCACCATTGAGGGTGTGCTGGGCATGCTGTACCGGTATGTCAAACACATGTCGTACTAGGCCTGCACTTATCGATTTTTTCAGGTTCCTGGTGAGAGGTAACTCCACCGACCTCTCCTGATTCATTGATTTTTATGCTATTGTACACATTTCCTATGTGTTTCTCAGTCTTCGCGCCTTTCGAGAAAACAGATCCCGAACCTTCATCTTCTTCCTGCACTGATTCCAAAAGGTCTACTTGTGCACCTCAATCTGAAGCTAGTGCTGATTGCCAATCTTGCAGCTGTTGTTGCTGTTGGCCGATTGCTCATACTGGTACAGGTGTATGAATATTCCAGTCATCCCCTGGAGTCGGAAGTACCTTCACTTCATAGGCCAGAAGCATCCCTTCATCGGCAAGCTTCTCTTCTCCACTCTGCATACGTAAATGTCATAACTGTACGAGATCCAACTTGGTGACTGTAATCATAATTGTCAGGGTCCCACAATATTTCTGGTCCTTTTCTCGTCATTTCATGTCTCGACCCTATTGCTCCCGAACTGCTTCCGTATATGCTTCCGTGCTGCTGCCCTATACTTCCCGTGTTCGTCCCTCATTTGCTATTGCTCCCGAGCGCCTAAATCCACCGCTGCAGCGGTGGATTAAGCACCCATTTGGTTCCGCTTTGCTTCCGAAATTCCGATATCTCCCCACGCCTCTGCCCATCAATGTTTGACCATCACGCAAGCCTGTAGTTGCCATTCCGTTGAGACTCAGCTCCCCAGTCTTGTTCTCTTCGGATTCCCGTTTCTAGGTTTGCCTATGTCCACTCCCCTTTACATACACAATAATAACTTCGGATTCCCGCTTCTAGCGCATCCCCAGAATCCATCGCTCATCTAAGGCTCTTGGTGGTTGTCTAGGTCTCTGCTCCCAGCAGTCGCCTACGCTCTTCATCAGCATCCAATCCAGTCAGATCCGCTCTCACAGCCGTGCTCCTAGCGTCGCCCTGACAGTAGAACAAGACTCCCCAACAACCACCATTCTTCTACGTTCATCGGATCGTCCTCCGCGTAGGCATGTGTTCGAGCAGCGAGCAGACTAGTCCCGAGCGACTAGACTCACTTCACTCCTGTATCCATCGTCCCTCACTCCTGCATACGAGTGCTCGCATCAAGTATAGCGAATGCCAGGTGTACCTGACGAGACTCGGCAAATCTGTACCTTGAAGCAACCCTTCGGAGTAGTGCAGGACAGAGGAGCACCTCGTGCGATTCATAAGGGCCTGTGTAGCGAGAATCCCTCGCCTTGTTCCTTCAAGCCCTTCTGACGGCTCACGCTGAGGAAGTAAAACAAACCCTTCTGTCGCTTCATTAGTTGAACGAAGAAGTAAACCGTCCCTCTGTCAGAATAAGCGCCAGCGCATCAGAGCCCACAGCTGTCCCTGCAGGGACGATGCCGCGCCGTTCATCTAGTATCCCGTAGCCCTCCGTATATACCAGTGTTCCATTGTCCCCCAGCTTCATGACCGACCTCACATATGTCTCACCGATCCGAGTACTCCCCACCACTAGTATATATATCCAAGAAGTCTCTAGTAATACATAGTTAGTTGCAACTGTTATACATTCTGTTAGGTTATGAGCCCCGGCTCCATGGTCCCACGAATATTTCTGTCTATTTTCCCTTCCTTTTCCATTTCTCCTGCCCAGACCCCCTATATGCTACCAAATAACCTTGCGCGTGTGTTCCCAGTATCCAATTACGTATGTCTGCATCTTTGTTTGGTCTTGTTTGATAGTCGCGCTAGCTTCATATTCGCGTCGGTCCGTCGGAACCTGCCGCCCCAGTCTTGTTCTCTTCGGATTACCGCTTCTAGGTTAGCGCATGTCCCCTCACATTTACATACTCAATAATAACTCGGATATACCGCTTCTAGCGCGCTCCCTAAGTCCATCGCTCATATCAAGACTCCTGGTGGTTGTGTTGGCCTCTGCATCCGCAGTCGCCTTCCTCTTCTTCCTCGAGTACGATCCAGTCGGATCTACTCCTATCGCCGCGCTCCTAGCGTCGCCCTGACAGTAGAACAAGACTCCCCAACAACCACCACCTTTCTGCGTCCATCGGATCTCTTTCCATCGCTATCGCAAGTTGTATCGTCTCAGTAGAGGCATACTTTATCTTCGCGCGCAACGATGCCCGAACGGTGTGGACTCCCAGGCACATTTGGCCTGCCCAATGACGACGCAGCTCCTGAGGGCATGCACACACCTCCCCAGCGCACCCTGGAGGAGCAGATCGCCGATCTCCAAGACGAACTGCACTTCGAACATGCTATCGCAGCAAGGCTCGCCCAGGCAGCCGTCAATAATGTAGTGGCCACACCAGCTGCTGCTCCTGGTGCACCTGTTGTCACACCAATCTCGCGCACCAAGGTTTCCGTGCCTTCAGAATTCAACGGCACGCGCGACAAGGGTCGCAAGTTCAAGCAAGAGTGTTGGCTCTATTTCCAAGGCAACACTCGCGAGTTCCCCGACGATGCAGCCAAGCTGCGCTTCATGCTGTCCTACATGAAGAAGGGTACTGCGGCCACTTGGGCTAGCAACGTCACTGAGGCTCTCATGGAAGGTCGCTCCCCCTACGCGGACTTCCATGCTTTCGAGGCGGACTTCGATCGCCGCTTCACCAACCCAGACGAACGCGCGTGCGCCCAAGCTGCGCTCGTGTCTGTGGCTCAAGGCTCGCGCTCCATCGAGGAGTACATCACAGAGTTTGAGTCGTACAGCGACAAGGCGGGCTTCGGCCCAGTTGATCTTGCCTTTCGCTTCAAGCAAGGCCTCAGCACCGCAGCTCTTAACATGGTGTACCGCAAGACCCCCGTCCACACAACGTTGGAGGATTTGCAGCAGGCCGCGCGAGACCAGGAAATGCAGTGGCGCGAGATGCAGACGTTCACTTGTTCGTCACGCACTGCCACAACCAAGCCGACCCCTGCCCCGGCCAAGGTGGTGACACTCCCAGCTGTCGTCACTATACCAACCCCGCGCGCAACTGCTAGAGAGCCCGACGTTCGCCCTATGGACGTCGACACGAACAGAGGACGTGGTCGCGTAGATCGCGCGACTGTCAAATGTTTCGCGTGTGGCAACCTCGGCCACTACCGAGGTGACGCCTCCTGCCCCATGTCGGTACAGTCCATCGAAGAGCGGATTGCCACGGCCGTCCCTGCGGCTCTCGCATCGGCGCATGGAGAAGTGGTTGCGGCCAGCACCACGGCCGCCCCCCAGGTTTTTGAAGAGGCCCGCGAGTAAAGACACGGCTCGCGGTGCCAACCGGTTCAGTTCCCTTGAAATCGAAGAATGTATAGATCACGACAATATAGCTCTTGCAACGTCATCTTCGAGGGAACCCATTTTCGTGTCTCTTCTTTCAGAAGCCTTAGCCGCTGACCCCGACTATCGCTATTACATCAGGTCAGCCAACATCGCGCGTGAGATCACGATCCCCTTGCTGCTAGAAAAGGCTTGGACAATCGTGGATCCGTGGCGAGCCCCACTCTTATCGACTGTGGAGCGACGGGCGAGTTCATCAATGAGTTATTCATGCGCAAAAACAATCTGCAAACGAGGAAGCTTGAGCATGTCATCCCAGTCTACAATGTGGATGGTACGCTCAACGAGGGAGGTTCGATTAAGGAAATAGTCGACCTCATAGTGCGCTTCGGTAGTCATACTGAGCGCATCACTTTTGCTATCTGTTCTCTGGGAAAGACAGATGTCATTCTCGGGTTTTCGTGGCTGAAAAAGCACGATCCCGATATCAGTTGGAGACAGGGCACGGTAGAAATGACCCGTTGCCCCGCGGGCTGCAACTCGCGCACGGATTTGGATATACCACGCGGGTTGGCCTCCGGTCAAATGATCTCTACGAAAAGCGGAAGCACCCCGCCAGGTGTGGAAGCAGTTTCGGTTAAGTCGATGATGATTCGCGAACAAGCGCCAGCGCAAGTGCCTAATAAGCGCCCACCGCGCAGCTTGGTTGGGCGTGCCACAAATGCTTTACCAGCAGGCGTGACAGGTCAAGCACCTCGCGAATCATTGTTACGACTGAAGAAGATAGCGCGCGCGCTGCACGTGCGCGTTACTTCAACCGGACAAGAGGAGTTCGCGCTCCCAAGCGTGGACCACGATTTGGACGAGGAGGATGTATGGGAGGAAGACTGGGACAAGGAGGACCGCGTTTTCGCAACCATAGTGCACCACCAGATCTGGGAGGAGCACGTGTGCGCGCATGCCACCAAGTCCCAGGAACTCGCGCAGCAGGGACAACCCGACGTCGCCGTGAAAACCTTTGAGGAACTCGTACCATCTGAGTACCACGAGTACCGAGAGGTCTTTGACAAGGAGAAATTTGACGAATTACCTCCGCGACGGCCCTGGGATCATGCGATCGAACTCAAACCCGACGCAGAGATGCCCGCACGAACCAAGGTCTACAACCTCTCACCCAAGGAGCAGAAGGAACTCGATGCATTCTCGAAGAGAACCTGAACTCCGGCCGCATTCGTCCTTCAAAATCACCTTTGGCTGCGCCTGTCTTTTTCATCAAGAAGAAGGACGGCTCCCTGCGCCTCGTCCAGGACTACCGCAAGTTGAACGCCATCACGATCAAGAACAGCTACCCACTGCCCTTGATCGAGGAGTTGGTCAATAAACTCCAGAAGGCGAAGTACTTCACCAAGTTCGACGT
>JAGTJP010000323.1:0-21528 GCA_020744175.1 Auriculariales sp. MPI-PUGE-AT-0066
ACGGGATGCTTGTAATAACAGATCATTCATCGAATGAGTAGATGCGTCCCACCGTCCGCTTTCGGTCTGTATGCCTGGGACAGCGTGTGCTCGTGATAATGACTGAAACGAAAATGATGTCGGATGTCGACCGACCTCTTGGCGTTGAATGTTCATATATTGAACGCCCGCCGTGACCTCGCCATGATGCGGTATGCAAAAGAGACAAATTCTCAGTAAACCAAAAACTTCTTCCGATGATTAACTTACACCCGTCAGCAATGCCAAAGATGCGTTGCAAGGTCAAATCAAGGCGCCGAATTCACGTGAAGAAGTTTCATGAGGCTAATATCAATATGATCTTGCTTTTCATGTTTGGGCCACTTCGCTTCTCCCTCACAACTTTGGTGCAAGAGCAATTCTTGTACTTACTGTCATTCTTGCTGTCGCTGTTCAGGTTCGCAAAGTCAGATGTCCTGCGAGATGATAGCTCCCAAGATGAAAAACGATGGTATTTCAACCGACCGGAAGCACAGCGAGTCGAGTACAGTCGCTCTATTCCTTCACGAGGGACGTCGATGTGATATCGGCGCCGCAAACGGGGGATGCGCCTGCGCCGCGCTGCTCGAAATGAAGACGACAGGCGGCAGCGGCGCGGGCAGGATAGTTGTATTGAACCGACTGCGGGTTATTGTACGTCGTCGCCATCTCGGTTTTGCAAGTGTGGACTGTCCGTTCACCAGCGGGCGGTTCTGCGAGGCGCGCATATGCTCCACCTTGTAACCCACGCCCTCGGTGCCCAAGCTGGGCGGCGCGTTCGCATTGCGGCCGGTAGTAGCCGGTGCGTACAATTGCTCCGTCGTGAACTCGTCCGTTATACCGGTAACCGGGTTCATGATTGGGCCTTGAGGAGCCACGAGTTCTTGTCGTTTAAGACGAACGGCTGCGTAAGGAAATGGTTTGAGTGAAGGCGGGTTCGTGTTGACGTCGATGTCACGACGGAAGAAAGTGGGGCGCCCTGCCCTGAGACGATAACACAGTTTGCAGTTCGGATGCGAGTCAAATCCAGTGTCCTGACACGTCGCAACACCAATATTGATCATCTGGGCCGCTGTGCGCCAACGGTGAGTTGTACACGACCTCGACGTCGCGCACAACCTGTGGACCAAATGTTGGACGGATCTGCGCGGCATTGGCGCGCCGTTCGCCCAAGCCGTAATGAAGCCAAAGTCTGCGGGCATGCCATCTGCTTCGGTTGGGATGCGCTTGCGAACGGTGCGTCAGCGATTGCGCCACCCACGAGAGATCTGATAGTGATTTGGTTGTTCATTCCAACCCGAGGGTTGTTCTGGACGGTGTCGACGGGATTGTCCGGGTAGGCGCAGCATGAGAATGAGAACATGATATTGAGTCCCGCGGGCATCATAGCCAGCCTGGCGTCAATGCGGCCGGCGATGTAGGTGCGCAGGCGGTCTGGAAACACGCTACCAGCGTTCCATACAAGGTTTCCCCGTCAAGTCGCCCATTCAGCCCGAACTCTGGAGTCAAGACAATGAAGAGCGTGCCCGGGCGATTAGCCAGTGGCACCGTGTCGATGACAGTCTGAAGCGCGGCGAACTGTTCCCGACCCAGAAGTCGGCGGCGGCGTGACTGTTGGCATCGACGGTGACAGCCTGGTTCTGCATCTGAGTTTTAGGTTGGCGATGGTGGCGGCTGGAGCGCCGTTTTGAACGGCGTTGCGGAGTTGGGTCGCGGTTGCAAGATCTGGACGAGCGGCAGGCGCGATGCTCTCTGCGGGCGGGATTTGGACAACCTGGATCTTGGTGACAGTGTTAGCCATGGTAGTTCAGCTAGGGATGGCGTGAAAAACGGAGGACAAGAGTGTAGGATCTGTGAGAGCCGGATGTTCGCGAGTTCCAGAGGTTTATTCGCTTCTATACAAAGCGAATACCGGGGACCGCGGCGCCAAGGAGCGCGAATTGGAGTTTTCGGCATCCGTTCGATGCATCAGATGCATTACACAGGAGAAGTGGCGTCGCCGCTCACGATCGTACAAACAGGTGCTGCAAGCCAAAGTCAGGCCAACGATATAAGCAGAATTTAGCATATTAAAGTCTGCGCTCCGAGCTTCTGCGCCTGAAGTGCGGCCTGAACATCGAGCGCGAGTCTGCCGAAGCGTGCTCTCAGGACCTCCGCAGCATGCCACAGTTCAAAACAACGCTAGAAGCGACTCATGGACAGGAGAAACAGGACGGTACAGAGCACGGGAACTGTTCAAGACGGAGGGTGAAGGAGACACTCATAGTTGGTTCGAGCCGCCGAGATTGTTGATCGGATGGCGCTATTGAAGTGACACAAAGCTAATATGAACCAGTATACAGAGAGTATTCACGTTTTTCGGCTGCTGAATAGCGCAGCGCAGGTTGAGGCGCGCGGGGACGAAGTCCAGAAAGATTAGTGGGCGAGGTGTGAACCCGCTATCTACCGACCATTCGTCAGATGACTTTGTCTCCCTCCCAATGTCACCAAAGATTTCAGGAAACCGCTCTGCCACGTCATAGTTCATGAGTTCAAAGACAATCAAGTGGATCAAACAAGAACGTGCGCCGGCTGCAGTTGGCCTTATGACGATGGTTGGCGCGGGGTTGAGTCTGGGTCCTTGGCTTTGCCTTTCAATTGTCACATCGCCGTCATGTCCAAGGACATTGGACAACTAGTACTCGCCACGCTGCACGTCGATGGCACCTATGTCGCACTAATCAAAACCGTATTCGCGGTCAGTAATCCAGTTGAATCCTTAGTTGCTTCGCGAAGACTGAATACGGCATGTGACCGCACAGTCTATTCTCGAGGTCTTCGTCGTCTGTATAGCTGGATTCATTCTCGCAACCCGCGGCGTGCTTGACTCGCAGACACGAAAGGTACGCCAACATCTGGCTGTGGATCTTGCGCGACTGACGTTGTTCCAGCAACTGAACCGGGTCAACGTCTCACTGTTTACGCCATGTCTCCTCTTCAGCAAAGTCGCATTCAACCTCACCCCATCCAAACTGCGCGAGCTCTGGATCATCCCAGTCATTTTCTGCATCGTTACTGTAGCCTCTATGGCGGTTGCGTGGGTCGTCGCGCACATATTCCGGCTGAAACGCTCGCAGCGGTGAGCCCCCCTCGGCCCTGCACGCACTTGCCGCGTGTTTTCACAAAGTTCACTAGACTGATGCTATTGCCCAGGAACTTTGCTATCGCTGCTGCCATGTTCCCCAATACTAACTCGCTGCCCATTGCCCTGATGCAATCCCTCGCAGTCACCGTGCCGGGCCTGCGTTGGGACGAAAACGATAACAAGGGCGCGATGGTCGGTCGTGCACTTACATACCTCGTTCTTCACAGCACGCTTGGCATGATTGTGAGTCGCGACTTGGCACACTAGAAGTCCTGCCCTATCGCGGAGTTTTTTTTACATGTTGCGGTGCTAACATGTTATCTTCACAGCTCCGATGGTCTTATGGTGTCCAGCTCCTCGCTTCGGCCGATCCTGAGGAGCACCCACCTCAACCCGTTGAGGCTGATGGCCCTCGGACACTTGCAACTCAGCAGCCTTCGCTCGGCGTCACCGTTAGGCCGCCCAAACCAGCCCCGCCCAAACGTAGTACCACGAGCGCCTCGCTGATCAGCCATAACCCAGATAACTACTTCAACTTCCCGTACGGTGCAACACCTGGTGCCTCTAGGATCACGCTCGTCGAAGCGTCCGACGAGGAGGACCCTCTCACCGACGAACCGCAAGTATTGAAGACGGTCTGCCTCAGGTCAACGGACGCCAAGAGGGAACCGAACCTTCGCACTCTCGCTGGCAATCCCGGCTTCGGCGCTTCAAGAACAGCGTTTTCGGCTTTCTCAAGGGAGTCAACGACTTCATGACAGCACCATTGTGGGCGGCAGTAGCATCGCTCGTCGTTGCCTGCACTCCGCCCGTTCAGCATTACCTCGCCGAGCACGCGCAACCAATCAGGGGCTCCATCACGCGCCGGACAATGCTCTATCCAGTGACGATGATTGTTCTCGGCGCGTACTTTTTCCGTGACGAGCCCATCGAAAGCAAGGATAAAAAACCCCGTGGTCGTGGGGCGGCACCCAAAAATCCTACGCTGGTCCAGCGCGTCAAGGCGTGGTGGAACAAACCTCAAGCCAAGCCCGAGCCTGCAGCCAAGGGCGAGACCAACACCATCATCGTGTCCATCCTCTCGCGGATGGTGCTCACGCCCGCAGTGCGCTTCCGCTGTTCTACATCGTCGCCAGATACGACCTGCACGAGATGTTCGACGACCGGTGTTCGTCGTGGCGAACGTGCTCGTCGTCTCGAGCCCGCCGGCGATCACGCTCGCGCAGATGACCAGCAGGCCAGCGGCGACGCGTTCGAGCGGCTCATTTCGCGCACGATCTTCTGGGCGTATCTGGTGTGCACGCCCCCTCTGACCATCCTTTACGTCGTCCTCGGCCTCTCGCTGTCCAAGCAGTAATTTTTTTTTCTTTGCTCGTTTGGATCGTGGTATACCCGATGTTGAATGTTGTTGATCTTGGCGCTCTCTGCAACCTTTAGACATTGTACTGTACTTGATACCATTTTAGACGTGCTCCTTACATCCAACATACACCCGTGGATTTGATCTTCATCGGAAAGCGCTTGACGAGGTAGATCTACTCCCACAGCCTTGCCAGTGCTATAGTACGGATTCTGTAAGACAGTACAATTGAAGGACCAGGTCTACCGAAACCAATGAGTGGTTTATCAGATCTCACCCGCAAGGGTCAGAAAATCTACCTACTATTTGGTGGCAAGTAAAGGACAACCTCCCAGCGTTGTGCTACAACAAACCCAGCGGAGCAAGCTACACATATGCAACCAACACGGATAATACGTGCGGCTTCTCGGGGACCGCATGTCTATAATCGGTGTTACATTATAAAATCCATGCTGCTCCGGTCTTCGCTCATCACTCGCGCATCTCTAGGTACAGTCTCGTATACGCCGTCATATCCTCGTACATTATATCCATGCTGCTCCGGTCTTCCTCATAGACTCTAGGTACAGTCTCCAATACGCCGTCATATCCTGTCGTTTTTGTGATTGTTTAAGTATGTGGGACGGGGGGCGATCAAAAAAAACCACTTGCCTTTTCCCGCCAAAACTGGTCGACCCATTTTCGTCCAGCGGTTGCAATCTTCTTGGCCAGTCATCATGACCACGCGTCCCGTTTGGGAGACCACGGAAAGCCATAACGTCGTAATATCGCCGTAGTCGGGATTGACAGGCACATAGTGAACCCATGGCATGGAGCGGTCCGTCCACCTGCCATCTTGCGTAAGCCCAGTACGATTGCCCGACTCGGATTCGACATACCACTCGGGATATACTGTCGACTTGAGGACAATAGAGTTTCGAGACATCATTCGGCGAAAGCGCGATGACCAGCCTGGCAGCGCACATAGCGCAAGCATTCGGTCAGAGTTTTTGGTACGGCGGACCGCCAGTCGACGCACCGTTTCCATCCATATCAAGGATGTACTTGTATTTCCTACCAACTCCGCGTGGATTCCGTCCTTGAAAGTGTACTTGCGTGGATCTCGTCGCACTGGGCCGGGTCGCATTGCAGGGTTCCAGTGAGCCCGACATCAAAGTAGAATTCGTTCAGCTCAGAAACTTGCCACTCCTCTGGCCGGTGCATCGGGTCATCTAGCTTGTTGGGCGGCGGGATCACCGGGACAGCCAGCCTTCTTATTTGCCAACTGGACGAAACGAAGGCGATGGGACATGTTCCACCCTGGGCTACCGTCGTTGAACACTTGGCCGGTCGTCGTTCCTCGCCACATGAGCCGAGCGTCATTCTTCTGATGCCACGACCCGAGTCTGGTGACTCGTCGATTGATCCTCTGCGGGGACGCCTAGAATATCAGAGTAGGGGTGGACCTTGCTGCGAGCGAACAGCGGGAACGGCGTTCGAATCATATCCGGTCCCTCGCGCAAGCCATTGAGTGTGGTGAGATGAATCAGGTCTGGATTATGACAGGGATCCATACTGTTAAAGAAGTCGGCGATGAATGCTTTGGGAGAGCGTTTCGTATACGCGTCTGGGTCGTGTAACCGATTGGTCCAGTTGAACGAGTGCAAAGCCGAGTCAGGAGGGCATGCAGAGGACCACCTTGGTGGGTCGACTTTGGTTTGCTGATATCGACATCTGAAAGCATCATCAGGATAGTGTGAGGGGTCATATTTATTTGCTTACATGTCCCGGCTGCAACGGCTTTCCTTCCTGCCTCCTTGATTTCCCAAGAGGTGAAGAACCAAGCGGCTGCAAGAAACAATTTAGCCTTGAATCTCTTTGCCCGAGCGAACGAACCATCATGTGCATACCATGTTGCACGGAATGGAGGTAGGTGCTCTTTGATGGGGTCGATGAGTTCCAGTTGTCTCTGCGCGCGACTCTCTGCTCCATGCTCCGCCAGAATTGTGATGTTTCCGCCCTCACGGGTCTTGCCAATGGTATGGGTAAAGTCGTGAGTCTCCAATTCGGCTTGGCAGCGATGAGCTCGGACGGCTTCACCGACCAGAAGAATTCGAGGTCTGTTTATCTGGTCGTATTCATCGAGAAGCTGTACGCCTGAGGACCGGCACCATTCCCACCTGTGGTGGGGGTTATAAGAATTCATCATGGGAGCTATGAGAGCTTTCCATACCACCTGTGAAACGAATGTGAGGAGCGAGTTCAAAGAAACAAGAGCAAAGCGGTCGTACTTTCAAACCCACGCGGCGGCCTTCTCTCTAGTGTAAAGCAGAACATATAAGCTGAGAAACAGAGACCACACAGGGATTATGCCACGCACTGTAGCGACGCACGTATTCATCGTACGCCTCGCGTAATGTCTTGCTCTGCGATTGCAGCTTGTCCTGCCACACCCGCTCGCCCATCTGAATCAAGTCGACAATGGGATGTCGCGCATCACGACGCTATTGACCAGGAGCAGACCCTGCTTTGGCCGCAGGTGGTGCATCGTAGCGTGCCGTCGCTGCCAGACCGCAGGCCAACGGACCGTACGATTTATGCCAGCCTGCAGCAGCTGTGCACGAACGCCCCGACGAGGAGGATGATAGGGACAAAGAGCAGCGTGCGCCGACTGCGCGAATTCTGGTGGTGGTGGCTGCGCCTGCTGCCATTTCGCGACAGACGGCAAGCGCATTGGTATGTATGGGTCGCGCGCGTGCGCGAGGTAGTCGAGATTGACCCGCGGCCATTTTCCGTAGTTCACCCAAATGCCGATCTTCTGAGGATCCGCGTCATGTTCTCGTGGTGCGGCTCGATATCGGTACAAATGTAGTTGAATCTTTAATAATAATGATAAGGACAGCGAAAAAGTATGTCTGAGAAGGTTTTCGGGTGCGACACAAGACATGTCGTCACGCCTGATGTTGTTCAAAGTTGCGCAGCATCAGCCTGCGGCAAGGCTAAGTGAGACTCAGTAGCCGTGGGGATTGAAGCGCGAGCGACGCGCAGGGTTGCCGCGGCGAACGTCGCGCTTAACGACGTTGGATCCGCAAATTCCTTCCTCCCAGACACCAGCGCTACCGGCTGCTCGCCTTGCGTCCACCATTTGGCCTTGTAGGTCTTGCCATCGAACGTCGCGTACATACCGCCGGTGTAGACGGTGGCAGCGTCCCACGCTGTCGTGCCAGCGCAGGCTCCGATAGGCGGAAGGCCAGTCGGCGCAGTGGGCGCCGACGTCTCCGTTGCCGGCTAAAAAAGACCAGTCAGCTCGTATTTCCAAGATCCTTCAGCGGCCTGCTCACCGGCTCAGGCATGTCGGTCTCCGAGCAAGGGTCTTCCGTTGGCATAGGCTCGGTAGGGGTCTCTGTCGGTGCGGGAGGGTCGGTCGATGTCGGATCCTCAGGAGGGCACGGTCCTCGCTTTCCGTCGGCTGTGGCGCGCTCGAGGTCGTGGTCTCCTGCGGGGGAGCACTGCTCGTCGGCGGAACCTCAGTCTCAGTGGGAGTGGTCTCAGTTGGGGCAGGCGCATCAGTAGAAGTCGTGCCTGGGGCCTCCGTGGACGAGGGGACTGGGTCCGAAGAGGGTGCCGGCGCAGAGCCATCGCGGATACCATCCTTCACGGCGACGTTGAAATTGCTGTTGCCGACAGCCTGCGAGATGTCCCAGTACATGAGCCCGCCAAAGTGCTTGCTCTTGGCGCGAGTCTCGGTGGCGATCTTGACGAGGGTGGCCGCATCGACGTAACTGCAAAAATATCGAGTGTGAGCACGTCTCAAACAAACATCGACCCGTTTGATGCATACCTTCCGGCATTGGCACCGCCAGTGGCACCTGGTGCGCCGATGTAAGCTTGACATCCTTGTTCGGTGCCTTGGTCTCGGCCCACTCCTCCCACATGTCGTAGTTGAAGCCTTGGCCTATCAAGGCGTTAGCATGCAAATCGAAATGACTGGTCAGCAAGGAATGCGTCGCACCAGCAGCCGCGCCGTAGTTGTACACTCCGCAGTAGTTGTTGTAGAACCTGTTCGTTTGTAAGACTCCGGCCTACGAACGAGAAACTGCGCACTCACTGAATGTAGATGGCATCCAGGGCGACTGCGTCCAGGACCGGGCCAAGGTAGGCATCCGGGAAGGGGCACTGCACACATCCTTGTCAGTCTCATAGAAGCTGATAGCAGCGAGGATAAATGCCCTTACCTGTGGCGCAGCAGTCACGTAGTACTTCTTGGACGAGTCCTCCGCGTAGTGCTTGCGGAGCTGCTCGACGAAGGCAGCATAGCCGGCAGAGCTGCCACCCTCAATGTCCAAGTCGATACCGTCCTGTATATAGATTTTCATCAGAATCATATACAATGGGACAATCGATAAAGGTACTCACGAGCGATGCCTTGCCGAAGGGACGGATGTCGTTCGTGCCGCCCATGAACATGTTCCAGACCTGCGTGGCGAAGCCCTGGGCCTGGGCGTCGTCCGTGAAGAGGTTGCCGCCAGTAGCACCACCAATAGAGAGGCTGCACGAATTTCTCAATCCATTTATCTTTACTAAGATAACCAGTGGAAACCGGCGTACGTGACGATCTTGCCCTTGGCCTGGCACTTTTCAATGTCGGCCGAAAGGAACTCGCACTTGGGCAGCGCGGTGCCGTTGTAGACCTCGTTGTCATTGGCATTGCAAGTGTTGGCGAGGTTGATTTCGGGCTGGATTCACACACACACACACACAAAGATATATCAGCCGTCAAGCTCGGTGTATGCGGCATGCCGGGTGCGACCGGTCACTAACCACACCGCCGGTACCAAAGTAGACAGTCAGGAAGGAGACCGGGAATGTGTCAACTGAGTCGTCGTCGCAATCTGCATGGAGCTGTCAGATGTCATTCTCTCATGAGTGGTACGACGACGTACAGTCGCCGAGACTCTTCTGCCACTGCTCCTTCGAGCCGCCAGAGGCACCGATGGAGTTCTGACCCCAGTATGCGACAACTGCAATCGGCGCCATCAGCCCAGTCGCCAAGAATGATGGATGCCAAAGACGCACCGTTGTCCGAACGGGACATGTCGAACGCCTGAACAGCGGAGGCGGCCGCAAGTGCGGCAACGCCAGCAAGTACGCGAGAAGCCATTGAATAAAAGGGGGCGACTTTGAACAAGAAAGAAAAGAAGAAGAAGAAAAAAGTGTGCGAAGGGAAGAATGGGAAAACAGTTGCGCCATGTGCGGGCGCGCAGGGCTTTATACGGCGGCGTCGTCAACGAAGGACAGGGCGCGGTGCTGATGATGAGTGTCTGGTCAGCACGACGCGCATCATGCCCGTGCTGACAACAGCTGGTTCGCTTCGTGGCTCCGCAGGCACCACCGCTCCTCATCACTGCCCAAGTTGAGTTTGTGTATTTTTAGAAGCGACGCGACCGCGGACGGTCGCGGTCCAGGCGGGTGCGTCCGGCTGGCTGCGTAAACTGAAAGCCAACGTCGGTGAACACCCAAAGCCGCAATAAGTATACCATACTGCTGACCTAGCGAGTGTATACCCGGAAGGTGTCACGACCCGGGGTCGAAACCTTGCTGTGCAGTCGTCGAGTGCATCGTGGTGTTGGCAGAGTTGTTGGCAGATGAATTGCCGTACACGGTTGGCAAGCATAGAAGAAGAAGCCACGCGAACTGTCTAATGATTGTCTTCCTCGCTGCGTGTTTCTTCCAGCGGATGATTATAGCTCAAAAGAGGCAGTGGAGCCGCGATCCATGTGGCCAGAATGCCCAAACCATCCATCAGCGCAGTCGAAGAATGCAAAACGAGAATCAGAGCAAAAAGAGTGAGATGTATACTATTGCAATGATAAATTAGATGCGGCTAGAAAAGCGGGCGGGCGTGTCCGTCTCTGCAAAATCCCATAGTGTTGCAGTCCCTAGTGTAGTGTTGTTACAAGTCCCCAATCACACGTGCAGAGATGTCCGCCAGCACCATTTCAACGTTGAGCGGCACGTTCTCGCCCAGCGTCGTGTTGGCGGTGTACGGCATCGTCTCGGTAGCTGGTGGGAGCTCGTCACCATCAAACGCCTTGTCGTCCCACCACGCAATATAATGGATGCCAAGCTGCTTGACCGGTAACGAGTGTTCGTGCAACAGCACGCCCGGTGGGAAGAACTCCATGAGGGTCGTCCCTGGCCGCAGGAAAAACGCGTCGTCCAAGCGAAACTCGGGGTCCCGAGAAGGATCGTCGTACGTGCGATGAGCGCGAGTCGTTCGACAAGTGTTTTAGACGAAAGAACGGCGGGATCGACAATGTTGACCTCCACCCCCGTGTCGTTGTGCAGGCGCTCCAAGCCTACGATGAGAGCTTCGCGAGCGGCGCCGCTCAGACGCAGCCCGTTGCGACCTGCAGTGTAATACGTGACCACAGATCGGTCGGTTTTGTCGGGAATGAGACCTTCGTACACTCGGCCGCGGAGGTCCGTCCACCACGAGTCCGGCGCTGGTACAAAGAACGGCGGCGCCCAACTGACCGCGTCGCCCCATGTTGCCGCTGCGGCGCCGGTGGACACCAACACGACGCGCTCGTAAAGCCACGGCTTGATGATGTCGCCAAAGTCATTCCACTCTGACATCATCCAGACCGAGAGGGACGGGTAGGCGAGATTGAGCAGTGAGGACGGCAAGTTTGGAGGCAATCTTGGTCCAGGTAGGCGAGGAAAGACTAGCCTCCTTGGCGGCTCATCGGATATGGAGGTGTGGAGACGCTGCATGCCCATGAGAGTGAACTTATCGACCTCTGTTGTTGTTGTAGAGATGAGAACCCTGACCGGGTGGTTGCAAACAGACACGTACCCTTATGGTCGTCTGTGCACATCCAGGTTACGCCGGTAATACGACCAGCGAAAGAGCCGAATTCTTCAGCAAACTCTGTTGTGTTCTTGAAGTGAATCTGCCACCATGTCGATATGGATGACATGGGCGGGAACGACTCGCGGTCATCTGTGAGGATGTATATGGATCCCTTGAAGACAACAACATTGTCGAACACGTTCCAACCTGTAAAACAGGGGGGTAGGGCAGGGGCAGGGGCTTAGGTCGGCGCGCAAATCAGGCTGAGTCGATAGAGATACGAACCAGGCAGGCTGGATATGATCCTAGTCGGGGGGATCGTGGTGCCCCAATCCATTCTCGTGTCGCGTGCGGTGCCGTCTGGGCGTAGCTTGACCTGCTCGCGTGCGCTGTATTTTGCGAGCGACGTCTCCATCTGCTTCGCAAAGCGGGCGCCGAACTCGCGCGAGTAGTCTGGGCCGCTGGGACCGAGCACGAGGTCGTACGCCTTGTCGCGCAGCGTCTGCAGGGGGTTCTTGGAGCCGCCGCCGCGGCGCTGACTTCGCGTGCTGTCATCGGTCGCACCAAGATTGAAGTAGGCAAAGAAAAGCACAAGCGAGACCACGACGATGGTCACCTCGCGCCGTGTTGGAAGGCTTAGAGTCAACATTCGAGCATAAGTGGGAGGAACGTCCAGTCGCAGGGCGGAGAGAGGTGAGCAACGATTGCGGACCTTTAGCGGACTTTGCGCGCACAACGGAAGATTTACACCTTGCCCTCTCTCTCCACTCTGCCCAGACGTGCAGACCAGCGGGGGATTTGACAGATTTCTTGTCAATCTATTGCCGAACCCACTAGTCGTTCAAGAGGGCTCATCGGATGTCGACCAGGCTTGCAGCTTGGTATCTCTCTCTCTCTGTACTGGCAGCTTGAGAGCTAGACTATTTGTCGCCGACTGCTTACAAACCGTGCTGCTGCATGGGAAGTCGTTCTCACAGTCTCTCACGCTACGACAGGCCGCAAAGACTTCTCGGAAAGCATGCATCCCTCTGACCCTCAATTGACTCGAGACCTCCTTGGATCATAAGTGTGGGATTGCGTTCTCACGCCATTCGATCCATGAAATGACTTATAAAGTGCTGGAAAGCCGCCACTATCTCACCACTCACCCATATCGCTTAAAAGTCTTCAGTCTACATCTACCGCAACTTGACCACACCTCATCCAGCTATGTCGCTGCCAATGAACATCCCTACGTGGCCGACGACGCCCACCGAGTGGCGTGCTGCCCTCCACGAACTTCCATCATCGCCGTCCAAGATTCCAGCCTTTTACTTTGCTCACGGTCGTACGTGCACGTTGGCTTTTGCCGACATAAACCAATACAACGTGATCTCATGCAGGCCCGCTCCTCATCTGGCCCGACTCAGCTGGACCTCCACATGTTCCGTCCGACATACAAAATCCCGGCGGCCCTCTTGTCCAGTTGTAAGACTATTCATCACCCAAGGTCCACGCCTCATGCTCAAAGGACCTGACGTTACAGTCTCAAAGAATTTGGCCCAGCTCTGTTGAAAAAGTACTGCCCGAAAGCCATTGTGGTCTTCAGTGCCCACTGGGAAACCGACGGCGAAACTCTAGGTTTGTTGGGCGATGATCTCAGGCAGCTTGGTGTCCCGTAGTTCATATTTAACCAGTGAGCGACTGGGGCGATGAACCAGGCGCAAATGGTCAATATCACGACTTTTACAACTTTCCCCGCGAAGTAAGTCTACAACGCTGTTTTTACTGTCTCAATGTGCTGAGCACGCCTTACAGGTCTACGAAGCTGCAAATTTTGAGAGCAGAGGCAGTTCGGCTCTGTCGCGGAAACTCGTGGAGATGTTCCAAAAGGCCAACATCCAGGCTCGTACAACCACCAAGCCTGAACCTCGAGGACGCGATGGGCTTGGTGAGCTCAGTACGGGACTCGATCACGGCTGCACGGTGCCGTTCACCGTACGTCTTTGCGTCATCATCCGAGGGCTACTCACATGATGCTGGCAGCTCATGTTTGGCAAGACGTTCAACGACGTTCCCATTGTTGCCGTGAGTATCGATTCATCGATGCGGCCCGAGAAGGAATGGGCTCTAGGTCGCGCGCTCGACGGTTTGCGCTCGGAAGGCGTTCTGTAAGTCGCCTCACATCACGTATGCTGAACGCTCTCCTATCCTCACAACCCGGAATGCCCAGCATTCTTGCGGGAGGCCTGCCAGTTCACACGTTACACGAGAGGTCCTCGTTCAGCCTAGCGACGGCCGCTCCGATTTTCAAAGACTGGTCGAACGCGATTCTCGAAGCGGCAAGCGTCCAGCACGTGCGTTCACCGAACAGACTCTTCTCATCTGAACTCATCATGATTTTCTTCTCAACGCAGCCTCAGGCGCGCAAGAGGTCTTGTTCAATCTCACAAATCATGCAGGCTTCCGGCGCGCCAACCCTCGCGAGGACCATTTCGTCCCTCTGTATGTGGCAGCCGGTGCCGGTCAAGAGGGAGGTTCAAAGGTCGTCTGTGCGCTATACGGCGCTCCAACCATCGCGTTCGGCATATAGTCTATATCGACGGGTACACCGTAAGAATAAGAAGAATATTCATGCGTTACTGCGTTACTGCGCCTGTCGGAGAGCCTTGAGGACCTCCTTCTCACACTCGAGGAATGGGTCAAGCGTGCGTGGGTGACCGAACGGCATGACCTGCGTGGCGGAGACGCACACAGTGCCGCTCGCGGGATCGACACTCCAGTATATGCCGTTTGCGCTGCTCGAAGGTCAACTTGCAATCTACTGCAGCGATAGGCAGACCTACCCGCCCCATGTGATGGCTCCAGCTGCGCGACCATTCGGCAGTGGCTCCTGCAAGCAGGCTGAGCTACAAACAGCAACTATATCAACGGTCTAAACTCACTAGGTTCATCTCTCCAGCAATGGTCTGAAACGTTATGTGGTAAGAATGAACGACTTCGGCCAAGAGAAGCGGTACGTACGAATGTCTTCTTGATCGCGCTTTGAATGTGCAATGGTGAGCTAACTTGTGTGACTAACTTAGAAGTGTTGCACGCACCTGTCGTGACGGACGGGGAACTCCTTAGGATCAAGAAGAGCGATTGGAGCGGCGCTGGGAAGCGGGTTCGGATACACGATCCCTGTACCCGCCAGCTCGTCCTGCAGCATTCTCTTGATGCTAGCCTCGCTGAGGATACGCGCGCCGGACGTGACACCGACGCCACCGTTGGCAAGAACTCCCGCGACTTCCATGAACGCGCGGATGGATCCCACACCTCCTGCGCCTCCGCACGGCTCTGAAGCCTTGACAACTTCGGGAACACCAATCCATTGGATGGAGTCTCCTGCAAAGAACCCCGTCTGCGGTAGAGGGTCGTTCTGCTGCTCTGTGAAGTGCCACTTGATCTGAAGCCACAAAAGTTAGTGTAAATCTCCCAAGGAACTAAGGTCTTGACCTACACCAGAGGTTCGGTGATGTGTTTCGAGATGTAATCCTCGAAGCTCGAGCCAGACTTTCGAGCAATAAGTCGCTCGATCCAGTCGTAACCTGATGGTCCTGGTTAGGAACTCGCAGTAGAATCGGAATCAAAACTGACGAACCGCAAGCGTAGTCCCAAAGCTCTTCGGGCTGCATTGGTTAGTAAAGTCGCTGGCTGCATCGTAACCTACTCCTCACCTCTGCAATAAAAGGGAAGAAGAAGTGATCACCCGAAAGTGGGTGACTCTTCTTGAACTCGTCGCTTTGCTTTGCATGCCATGTGTAGAGGCTTGGAGACGAGATGTTGTAACTGCAAATCCGTCAGGCTATGTCTGCACTGAAGGCCAAGATGACGGCGGGACGCACCTTAACCCAGCTGTGTGGGCCATCAACTTGCGGACAGTGACTTCTCCCTTGAGCGGACGAGTGCTGCCATCCTCTTGAATGACGCCGTTCGCCACCATTTCGGGTCTGAAGTGTCGTCAGCGGGTGAGCCAGCGAGGAGGTGAGACGAACAGGATGTCTGCGACATTGTCGTCCAGGGCAATCTTGCCTTGTTCTACGAGCTTCATGGCCGCGTAGGCGACGAGGAGCTTGGTGCAGCTGAAGACGGCCAACGAGACATCCGGTGACATGGTCACCTGCAACGCCGAACTACATCAATCTGCTGCCTTTAATGATCGCTAAAGTAGACGTACATGTTCGCCTGCTGGCTGACCCAACGGCAGGTTGCCAGCACTGACCCACACTTGGTGTGCGGCGCCACCTTGGTCGCGGTACAGCGCGCCGAACGCGATGCCAGGCGGAAGTTCCTTAGAGACAGCCTCGTCGACGATCCGCTGTAGCTTCCGCTCGAGTTCTGGGTGGGGTGACGACATAATGGTTCTATATCAAATTCAGTGGCCGTCGCTCCCTTTATAATGGTCTGGTTGATGGAAATGACCAATCATTTCGCTCTGTAACCCCATGCACCCGAAGGGCGCCGATGGGGCTGAGTCAATACCAGTGGTGGAAGGTTACCCGACGTGGTCAAGTTTACGATCAGCCGCAAGCCTCGCTCACGGTCGGAGGAGCGGTATACAGAGGCAGTTTTGTTCTTTTATGGGAGTGGTCTCTTCCCTGCCAGCGAGTATTTTACGACAAGAGTGTATTATCACACGGAACAGGACGGAGTAACGAGGAAGGACTGCGGTTCCACATGACTCCGCGGAACTATAACCGCGACAGGTGCCGCGACGATCGGCGTGTGCGACGGCGGCCGTTGCACAAGAGTTGTCTAATATTTGACACGCGGTGGTTATGGCCGGGTGTACGGTCAAACGACCGTTCAATTGCAGCTCTAACTTGAGTCCTTGAGCTCAAGAGCAACATTGGCGAACAAGATGGAATCAGTCTTTGGCCTCCATGTCCCCAGCCGCAAATGAAATCCGACGAGGCATGCGTTGTCCTTTGACTGGCCTAGGTTGTTGTTCCCAATGGACTAGACACACCGACGAGCGAAACATGGAATTTGGGTCATATGACCACAGCACCACGTCCCAAGAAGCAAAAGACACCGCCAAAAATTTCGACTTTGCGGAAACATCCCACACAGTCTGATCCTCGACATCATACAATTTTTCATGCTACCAAACTAACGACGGTCTACCGTCGCGCGTTACAGCACCATAAATGCAGCCAAAAAAAAACACGCAATGAAAGAAACAAAGAAAGAAAGAAAGAAAAGAAGGGCGTTTTTGAGTTAAACACTCGCCCGATGTCGAGGACGAGACGTAACGTGGGGAATAATCGATAAATAATAGTCATAGTTGGATGCTAAGCAACTCTGGGGGCGGATGAGAGAGCAGCACATAGTCCAAGATAGGGGGGAATGAGATGGAGATGCAAAAAAGGGGGGTGCGGAGGATGGTGTATACTCTACAGCCGACAAAAGAAAGATGCACACACACAACAAAAAAGAAAATGCGAGGCAGACAGAGAAATATGCAAAGGACGAAAAACGGAGACAAAAACAAGAACAATACGAGAGGCGGCGGCGGTATGGAAGAGGAGGAGGAGCGGGCAGGCAGGCAAGTGAAACAGTAACGAGACTCAGAGAGACGAGACACGGGGTACTTGCATATACACAGATCAAAGGGGAATCGATGTTGCGGCACTGGGAGAGACGGGTGGGATGGAGGTAGTGGGGGTGAGAAGAGTGCGGACAGCGGCGATTGCATTGATACTCGATACACATGAACCAGAGAGAGAAAGAGAACCAGATAGCAAGGGCAAGGGGGAGGGTGAGAGACGGGGCGAAAGGGCTACGAGGGAATAATAGGCGGAGGGCGGGGAGAGTGTCAAATAGGAGGGACGTCAGGCGGGACCACGGAAACAGCGAGGTTACAGCAGATGCGAGAAAAGAGGGGGGCCGGGGCAAGCATGTACGTGAGAAAGGCGAGGGGGGAATAAAAGGTCGTGATACGGAACGGGAGACAAGACAACAGAGGAGGTGATGATGCAGTGCCAGCACGCGTGCGAAAAACGCCGCACGAATGTCGGACGCCGTACCGGCATCCGCATCACACACACTCACACACAAAAGCCGAGGGCACTGGAGGCTCCGGTTTTTAGTACACGAAGGAAAAGGGACGATGCAGAAAGATCGTGGAACGCAGGCGCGCAGGATATAGGTTTCAGGTACCCGACGAAGAGCGCACTAGTAAAACGGCGCGGCGCAGCCCCGCACGGCGCCATCCGTGCACGGCGGCAGGACAGCGTCGGAATGGCGGGGGGCGACACAACCGCGGAATAGATGGTATGAGGCAAGAGAGTAACAGCAGCAGGAGACCGAGGGGCCGAAACAGGAAACAGGGGAGCAGAGAGGAAACAGGGTACCAGAGCAAGATGCGAGACACGGGGACACGGAAACAAGTGAGCATTGATGACTATTGGCACACGAAGGGATGCGATGCGAGGGGTCGAAGGAGGTCGACGACATGGAATGAGGGCGAGCGCGATGACGATATGCAAGCGTTTTGTTTCGTGGATCCAAATCAAATAGCTTGTATGAGAGTGGTGGTGGTGAGTAGTAGAGGGGGAGGCGAGGCGTAAAAGCAGCCAGTCAAGTCCAAAAATGCAGCGAAAAAGAACTGGTTCTATGTATATCACCGCTGTAGACGGTCGTCAGAAAACAGAGCAGGTGAAAAGAATGAAAGACGCACCTGCGCGGCGGGTAAAGATCCAAGAAGGCCGACCCGTCGGTGAGAAGAAAAAAAAACGTAAAGAAAGCCAATACGAGAAGAGCGGTGGTGGGGTAAGGTGAGAACCGAATCGATGCGAGGGTGGTTGTACAATGCGAATGCAATGCGAGATGCTGACGTGCTGGACGCGAATATGCGATGATGGATAGATCACCCCGACGCGAATGGAGTGAGTGGGTGTCAAGGTAGCGTGTGCGGTGCAACGACTGTCCAGTGGAGAAGGAGGTCGTGTGCATGATGGGCGTCAGGGAAGGTCATAAGCGACAGCGTGAGAGCGCGGTGTCCTGCGAGCGAGGGTAGTCCGTTGGCCAGGGTTTAGGTAGTAATAGTGTCCCGAAAGGTGGTGAAGGCCCTCGGCCTCGGGTAACAGGTCCACAAAGTGGACGAGCGGCGAGTGTGCGAAGGCAGCAAGAGATAGATGATGACCGCGAGGACCGCGGGATTGTTACAAGTACAGATGCAAAACTGCACAGCGTCAGGTGAGCATAGCACCTGGAAGAGACACGACAAAAACACGAACCACCAAACCTGATAGCAGGAGTCGAAACAAGAAGAAGTAGCGCATTTAGAGCCCAGGAGCGGGGAGGCCACGAGTTGCCGGACCAGTCTGGAAGGAGCTGGACGCCATCTGAAGCGCGGATCCATCGAGCTAGACGAGGCCGGGTGATCAAGGTCGCCAGGAGCGCTCATGTTGGCGGCGGAGTTGATGCCGAGCATGGCAGAGCTGGCATGGTGACGGAGCCAGTCAGAGGCATGACCGAGCGAGCGATCTTGAAGCGACGCGCGGACGGAACACTGGGCGAGCTGCCGGCGCTCTTTGTGACAAGCGGCATGTGAAAGTCATCCTCCATGTCGAACATGGCGCCGTTCATGGGAACGGATGGCGAGCGGATGTGCTTGTTTGGGCGTGGGGCTGGTCGGTGGAGAGTAGGCGTCGCCGAACGGGAAACGTGGAGCAGCGTCGAGCGGAGCGGTGCTAGGACCCGAAGCGAAGCCGGCAGGAACGGACTTGATGTCGATGGTGAGCGGCGTGTCCCAGTCGGCGATGGCCACACCACCGCGGGCAATCTTGGTAGCCTGCGGGGCAGAGCGCGACAGGAGCTGTTTGGCAGAGTGATCCTTCTTGCTCGCGGCGATCTTGATGACCTGCGAAGGCTGTTCGTCCTCGCTGGAAGCACCACCACTTGCGCTAGCAGCACCAGACTTGCGACTACGGCGACGCGGTGCCTTGCCCGTAGCGGTTGGGGCAGGGGTGGCAACGGCAGCGGCAGCAGTTGGCACAACCGGGCTTGTTGGAGCGGTGTTGTTGCGCTGGTGGGTCGGGCGCTTCCGAGGCGACGTGTGGGCGTCCTTCGCTGCTTCGGGAGATTTAGGCGGCGGAGTGGTGGAACGGGCATCGGCTGCTACTGGATCGGACTGGTGCTCCTTGTTGCGGCGGGACTGCGCTGTTTGGGACGTGCTGCGCTTACCGTTGCCGGGCTTTGCCGCAGTTGGAGGAGACTTGCGACCGGTTGCTGGGAAGCAGGAGCAGGTGTTGCAGGCGGCGTGAGGAGTGCAGGCTGGAGGGACTGAGTTGACGGGTCCACAGCCTTTGTTGCGGCCGTATCGGACTTGGCCGGTGCCGACGATTTCGATGACGAGACCATCGCCGCCGTCGTCGTGCTCCGAGCTGGTTGCTGCTGCTGTTGCTGCCTTTGGCTGGCGGGGCTCACGGACAGCTTTGGCTACTTGGGCTGATACGCGACTGAGACCCAGGAGAAAAGACCTGGAACATTGGTCGGCTGAACGCTCAGAGTGGGTGCAGACGGGTTGCGCCTGTGTGTAGTATTTGGGCGATGATGGTGCAATGCCGCGCCGAGCTGGTGCGGTTGTTGGACGAGCTTTGAGTGGACGGTCAACATGGTGATGGTATTGATATATGTTGAGGGAAGAGGAGGGCGCGGATAAGAGATACGGAGAGAGAGAGGAGAGGAGAGAGGCAGGTTCACTTCAGAGAGCGCACAAAGGCGTCGAGAGCGCGAGGGGAGTAAAACGAGGAGGAAAGGGTGGCTATTACCGGCCTTTGCTTTTGTCCTTTGGGGCCTCGGCTACTTCCACCACTTCCCACGCTTCCTCCGTCCCTGAGCTTCATACCTCCTCCTGCCTTTTTGCCTCAAAGCAACAGCACTTGCTATCCTCATGCCTTGGAGTCTGCAACGAGGCTTGTAGCAGGTGAAATGTAACCTCCAATGTCTCGGCCCCAATACAAACACCGCCACACGGAACCTTCAATGGACCCACCCCGTGTGCTGTGCGCCCCACATCCACAATATCCACCCTCCTGATAAACGCGCTCCACGGATACACGCGATCATCAACACCCTCTCCGTTGCTCGTTGTAGATTAGCTCAAAGCTCACGATCACGTACTCCGGGCGGTTCAAAATTGCAGACGGCTGCACACACAGGCGCCATGCTTCGACAGTGCGGTTGTGCCCTTTGCCTCGTGGTCCCGCCCTGTCGTGCCACATCCAGCCCAGCCCGAGTGGCAATCACGGCAATTCGAAGCAAAAACGCATTCTCTTCCGCAAAACGTTCAAACAGGTTCCTGTCAGTCGTCTGTCAGGGGGGAGCGCAGACGGGGACTGAGCCACAGAGATCAGGTGACCATCGGCCACTTTCATTTGGTAGGATCGCAGATTGGGTCAACGTCAGCTGCAGTCCACAGGCGGGCGGACGGATGAACGATCAACAGCGGTGCGGACGCAGGCAGGCACAAAGGTATCGTCGAAGCGGTTGCATTGTGAAGAATATTGGTGGCAGCTGCGAAGCATTCGCGACGTGGACTGTTTATTTCCTTGTCCCGAAAGCAACTCAGTACAGCCTCAGTCGAAGGCGGCTGGGCTGTGATAATACAGCGTCGCTTCTCCCGAGTCCGCGTTCGATTTAGAAGAACCTTCCGGAACGCGCGCACCGCGGCAGGAAGCCCGATCGGGCATATTAGACGCACCCCCTCCCGTCCCCGCGCCGCAGAGCACAGAGCAGGCGGCGCAGAGGGCACGCTCAGCCTTCAGGGCGAGTGGCTTTGCTGGCATCAAGCGCATGTGCGGGACGTCGGCACGGGATGCAAATGAAAAGAAAAACAACCGGCAAGCTGGCAATCGTCACTAGCGGGATCATGGGAATGCGGCATATTGCGGTCGCATCGCAGATCCAGCCATATGAAGCAAGTATGCGCAACGACAGAGAAAAAGGGCGAGAAAGCATGATGCAAACTGATAGCTGGTCATGAGAAGCAAGTCAATGCGGTGGAGTGACCGTGGTCGCGCGTGCGCAGACCGCCTGTCACTCAACGGCAAGCGCGTGATGACTGACGACTGACGCGGAGAGATGGTCACAGCGCGCGTGGGATCAAGTTTTTCATGAAACCCCACACACAAGCCAGTTGCTCTTCACGCGGAGAACGCGCGG
>JAGTJP010000324.1:0-21526 GCA_020744175.1 Auriculariales sp. MPI-PUGE-AT-0066
CGCAGCACCTCGCGCAGCTCTATCTCGAGCTTTGTGACTTCGGATGCCGATACGGCCTACGGAGGGTCTGCGTCCAACCAGGGTACCAAGTTCAATGACGCGCTCTATCTCGGTGAACTTCAATGGGTGAGCTGTTTTAACTACTTTTTACGCTCAAGAATGCTAAATCCCACTCAGTGGACGTCGGACGAGAACGTGCGCAAGGCAGCGGTTGACGCGGGCATCTTCGACATTGAGCTCAAGCACATCACCTTTAGCGAGCACAAGGTCAACGGCAAGAGCAAGGGCATTGCCTACGTTGAGTGCGGCTCTCTTGACAATGCCATCGCCTTCAAGGATTGGTTCGAGAGCAATGACTTCCTGGGCCGTCGGATCACCGCAAGTCTCGCTTCGTCCGCCAATGGCAATCCGTTCCGGACTCTCCCAAAGGGTAAGATGCTTTCAGGACTAAAGCTCGTATGTCATTGCTGAGTACCCTAGAACCACCTTCGTACACCTTCAACCGCTTTCTCTGGCTCTCTCAGCAATGCGCACCGTCCCAACCGATCTCAATCCAGTCCCAGCAGACCGTCTCCCAGCGTTGGCCTAGTGGACTCCAGGCCCGAACTTCCTCATCCGCTCCTGCGACTGCGGCTATGGGCATGACTTCCATGATGATGACTGGAGGTGCTGGACCTAGCCTAAACTTCACTTTCAACCCAACCGCCCCTGCTTCAGCAAAACCAGGCTGCCGCCCACTGAGCTCGATGCTTTTGCTTTGTTTTCATGCTGCATT
Source organism: Auriculariales sp. MPI-PUGE-AT-0066 (assembly GCA_020744175.1). Taxonomy (NCBI): domain Eukaryota; kingdom Fungi; phylum Basidiomycota; class Agaricomycetes; order Auriculariales; species Auriculariales sp. MPI-PUGE-AT-0066. The sequence continues at coordinate 776 of JAGTJP010000324.1, forward strand.
CCCTCTCTATCGCATCTGCTATTCCGCTCTCAGCACCACTCTCTATCGCATCGACTGTTCCAACCAAACCGCCACTCTGCATCCTCGCATCACGCCCGATCAACACAACGCATCTGAACCCGCACCTCCTTCTGCGCTTGCCGCAGGTGTTCTTATACTCGCACCCCAATGAACTTTTCTCAGCTCTGCGCCTTGTAAACTGCCGTCATCAGGCGTTTGTACTACTAAAAAATTCAAATTGCTATTCCAGGTCTATGAAGCCAAATGCATTCATACATGTGTCCCAAGCCCGTCTGATCTTTCCAAGTTTCAAATGTGGATCGGTCTTGCCTCACGTGGCTAAGAGTGCCAATGCCGGCCTTCAAGGCCCAGTCGTGATGTGCTGCGGAATCACTCGAGCAGTGCAAAATGCATCATCGCATCGGAGCCTCGCGGAACCGACTCGCGAAGCTTGCGCAGACATTTTTGGACACCTCTGTGGCATCTACGCGCGCCCTCACTCGGGATTGTACAGAGTCTGCTTAGCTACTCAGAGTGCAAGTAGCAACTGCACCGCTTGAGCGGACGGGCGCCGGTTGGCCGATGCATGATGAGACATCCCCAGTAACACGTGAGCGGGATTCGAGGACTTTGCAGCGTTGTCTGTAACCAAGTTTTGTGTTCGTCAGTTGCAGTGATTTCGGCACCGCCTAACGGTGACCGCTTCTCTTTCGCTTTCTCCTTCCTTCTTGCTTTTTGCTTTCATGCTGCTCCGTATACTACTCGCTGGCCTTACGCTCATAGCGCTTGGTTCGGGGATATCGTGAAGCTCGACGACGGTGACAGTCGTATCTCGTATCTGCCAGTATAGATCCGCACGTGCTGTGTGCGGGACAACTGAGTCGAACGCAGCGTGTAAAGCAAGTGGTGGTGAGCAAGCCTGCTTTTGCTTACACTTTGCTCAGTCCTCCTAGGTTGAGACGAATACGGACAGCGAGGGTGGAGGATATCACAACAATGGGGTCCGGAGACAACCCTGACTCTCAAAACAAAGGGTATGCAGTCTGTTCAGGAGCTCGACCCTGCTGACTGACTGACGTGTGCATGTCGAAGGTACCAAGATCAATGTGTACGGTACGCAGTACAGAAGAGTGCCGTGGGCTCGGTGTCGGTGAACGGCACGAAGCTTGGCAACTTCAACGATAAGAAATCTACCGATGACACCCCTCAGTTCAAGAAACAACTTGCCACTTTTGATATCCCGAACCCTCAGGGTATTGAGAACACGGTTATCATTGCCTACGAACTCGACGCGACCAACACACTGCAGACACCCGCCAGTCCGGAAGAATCGGTTTACATTGGCATTGACTACATTGAAATCGACGAGCCGAAGGACGACGGCACCGATACAACGCCTCCGAATAATCCGTACGTTGCATACGATTGATAAAGAGACGCATCTTTGTTGATTGGTGATATCAGAGACTCTTCAAGCTCTTCGTCGAGCAGCCAGACGTCTACTAGTACGTCAAGCACTTCGACCAGCACCGCACCGGGAACTGGTCCAACCGCTGATCCCGGATCGAATGAGAACACATCTGACCAAAACAACACTGGGAACACTCCATTGGGCAGCGATGACAGCGGAAACAAGGACAACACGAACACGAACTCAAACACGAATACTAGTGCCAATCAAGATGATGAGGCCAAAGGAGTCTTCTCTACTGACAAGGCAAACTGGGATTCGTCATTGCCGGCTCAATCATAGCCGGTATCGTCGTGCTAGCAGTCTTGTGGGCAATTTTCAAGCGCGTGCGACGCCAAGCCAAGGTCAACGCGGAAATCTCAGAGATCATGGATACTCAACTGAACAACGAGAGCTCCTTCCCACCCTACCGCGACTCCCCATCCGTTGCGCCGGTCGCATTGCCTGCTGAAACACGTCGCGGACCAGGGGCGTACGGCCCACAAGGCGGCGCTTCGTATCCCTTCGCATATCCGCCTATGCGCAGCCAAACGCCGATGGCCGCGCCGCCACTCCAGCCTCCCTCGAGAACGGGGACCCCGCAGTCCTTTATGGCACCCGGGTCGTCGTTCTATCCACCGGCACCTGCCGACCCACCCTATCATCCACTCCTTGCCGCGGGCTATGTTGACGTTCGTTCGCAATCACCAGCTTTTGCTGGCGCTCCAATTCCTCCGCCTGGTCTGCCGCAGATGGCATATGCACCCAGCAGATCACCAGCCCCGCAAGACTTTGGACGACCCATTCATCATGCGGACGACCCGTCGCAGGCGTATGATGCGGTGACACTTGTACCTCCTACATATCGATGATTTGAGCCAATTGTGGGGGGACGCTGCTGCTTTTATCTATTCTTTACGACCAGCTCATTGGTGACGCGAGTGCCGTAGCCACGGTCGACACAATGCACCCTCTTTATTCGTAGATGGTAATTGCTCTCATGTACTTGTAGATATATCCCACTGTGATCTGCATTTGGGACTCGGAATGTCGCGAAATCCTGGCAAGGCCGCAAGGTTTATGAAGAGCGGATGAGGCGAGTGCGATTATGAACTCTCTCTGATTGGTAAAAGGGAGTCTGTATGTCAAAATCAACCAACTACACGTGAGCTCTCACTGCGGGGAACCGTCGACTGGACCAACGCCGAAGTCCAGAATGATCCCAATGCCATACTTGGACAGGTCGTACCGTCGCCGCAGCCAAGGGAGAGGTGATGTTTCTGGCGGTGCATGGCTAGGCGAAGCGGTATGCGCGTAATACGCGGGCGGTCGCTGTCGGGGTGTGGCACACGAAATGGAATATGGTACTTTGGCATGACGAGCGGCGTGGGCGATGGTTGCTTCTCCGATGATATACTGTTCTCGGCGGGAGTTCGCCTTGCATGGCAAGGCTTGCTCCTATCGTAGACTTATTGGCGATGAATTTCGTAATGGGATGGTCCCCTCGCAGAAGCCAAGGAAGCGGGCGGGTTTCGGGCTCGCACTCCTCTTTTGGAGCCGCCGCCTTTGCTGCTTCTGCAACAGCCGATGCTTTAGCAGCAGCAGCAGCATTCTCAGCTTCAACACGCGTGCGTTGTCCTCGTTGTACTTGTCAACAGCAGGTCGCAAGGCGCGATACAGTGCACGCGCCTCCCAGCGCGTTTGATTGAACGGCACAAACAACGAGTCGGCCATGTCGCACCAGCAGCGCTCGGGCATTGACGCTCGCTCAGGAAGGGTTAGATTGAATTCCTTCGGCGGTGCCATGTGGGGGAAACTTGTCGAGCAAGTACGATGTCGAACAGATTGCCAGTAGCAGGACGATGCGAAGAGCGCAGAGAGAAGCATGATGCAATAGGGACTGTGAAGTGATCTATGCTCAGCTATGATAGCGGTGGCGTGCAAGTGGCTTACATGGTTTCGCATGAAGAGTTAATGAAGCAACGAAGAGCAAGAGAAATAACGGCGTAGCAGTCGGGATAGGCAGAAGCAACAGTGGTATAAACCATCGCGTGCACCTAAAAAGCGTGTGAGTGCCAAGTGTCAGTTCGGTTGAATGAGAGCACTCGCCACATGCTGATGAGCGAGTTGACCAAGAAGCCAACGCGGTGCGTCGGCGTCAACCGAACTTGGGTCCTTCTCGCGGTTTTCCAAATCCCACGATCTGCAGCCCGTTCAAAGTCTTGCGCGGCCTTTGATTCGCTCAGCTAAACGAATTCAACCCCTTCTGGACCCGCATCAGACCTGAGCAATGCTATTCTCCTGATCTGACCATCAAGTTTGACCAAGATGCTCGATTTCCAGCTGCGAAGGTGCAGCGTAACTCTCAATTACATACTAGCTGGAACTCAATCTCTGCAAACTCCCGAATGTCACGACTTTGGTGCTGTCTAGCAGAGAAAAGATGAAGTTAAAACTTGGATCGCAAGTGGTGAAATATGCTTATGCGTACCATGAGTTATGCTTGTCGAACATTGGAACTCGGTGACACGATCTTGCGGCTTGCCTCACGGCGCAGAGCAACCAGGCGCAGCACATCTACCAGACGTGGCAGTTGATCGTCTTTTTCAAGAATCTGTGCCATCACGGCATCTACAGCCAGAACGGTCGCACCAAGACCAGCAAGTGCTTCACGGCGTGCGTCGGAGGTTCCATCTCCCACGATAATTACACTGGCCTTGCGATTTCGGTGACAAACTCCCTATCAAGACACAAATAAGCATACACGAAGTATCGCAAGTTGTCCTCTGACGACTCACCACTGAAGGTGTGCTTGAATAACAGCACGCAACTCAGCAGTATGCAAACCCTTGTCGCCCCAGTCCTGGCCCGCGGGGAACTGCTCCGAAGGTGGAGATGTCAGGTTGCCTTGAAAGTATTCGCCTTCAAGGCAGAAATACGTTGTATGGCCTGTGGCTTCATGCAGTCGTTCGGGCTGGATGCCAGCGGCCACTTGTCGACGAAGCTGCGCGGTGCGCAAAAGCGCATGGAGAGGGATCCCAGTCTCACTAAATGGATGTGAGAGTATGTGTTCCGCTTTGGTTGAGGTTCATTGTCCTTGGCATCGTTCAGAGCGGCTTCCTCGCGCATGCGATGTTGAGGGACAACGACTTCTGCATGCTCAGACGAATCGTCGAAAACAATTCCTCCATTCTGCCAGAGAACAGGCTGAAGTTCAGTGGAGCTCAGAACTACATTGTCTGAACAGTTTGATAGGCCAATTTTTTTGGCCTGATCGACGACCAACTCGAAAGTTGTGCCGCTGAGTACGAAGCTGCGACCCTTGTAGTGGTGGATGGGTCACCCTGCTACTCAGCAGCAACATAGAAATGTCTGTACTCTGCGTGAGAGGCTTCTCCATGCTGGGGCAAGTGGGAGGAGGCAGAAGGCAGACTGAGCGGCGGCAACATTGCAACGGCTAAGCCAACTGGGATCCGCACGTAGCATCTCGCAGCTCTTTGCGCATGAAACCCGTCAACCTGATCATCCGCCGATGGAATACGTAGACAGACCAAATAATCAGGTGCCATACCGAGACTCTAGAGGATTTGGAGGATGCTTCAACTGGCCCCAGCTTCCTCAGACACGGCCCGTGATGCATACTAGCTGGAACTTGATCTCTTCAACACTCACAAATGTTACGACTTCAGTGCTGTCTACAGAGAAAGACCCAAATTCCAACGTTCGCTCAGTGTCAAATTTCTGGTTTCTATTGCCAATGTAGAGCTAGATATCCGTGCCTAACTAGGGGAGGAGACGACGGAGTTTGGCTCACGATCTTTCTCTTTCGGCTGCGTCATCTCTGTGGATCGTTCTTTCAGAAATGGCATGCCGCCCCCTCCTCAGCGGCCGCAGGCTGAGGACAAATTTTCGCGAAATTTTTACTTCGTAAGCGTGGACTAGCTTCAATTCCTCTTGCTAGATAGTCTCGGTCGACTTGGAATTGAGTTATACTATTGCTTACGTCCTGGGGTTACCTCTTAACATGCTTCACCCCCCTCAACACGGTCGAATCTTGATTCTGCGTGCTGCGTGGTGATGTGTGTCTCGTGACGGGCCGTGCGTGGGGCGCGACTTATGTTTGTCCCGGCAGTACACAACGTTGCCTCGACTACGATTGAAAGCCGGCAGCTCGTGCGAACCTGATGGCAGCATTCCAACTTTATTCACCAACCCCGCACCGGGAAATTCAAAGATGTACCGTGTATGGGTACGAATATCTGACCTGTCAATCATATTGCTGCAGGCTTCTAAAGCGATTAAAGAGTTGGCGCATCTAGACCACGAGTTGGACAGTATGTCACAACACAACCAAATTTCCGTTCGCGCTTGAGCTACCGTTTGAACGTTGCCTTCCGTTGCCTCCGCAAGAGTTTGTCGCCTGCTCGGGGTCGTCTGTTTGTGATTCAAATAACTCCTGTCTGCCACCGTCAATTTTGACGCTATGTTTGCTCGCCCTACTCCTTCTCCACTTGCGCCGGATCGACCGGGTGTCCGCGCGAGGACTCGGAATTGCGACAGATGTCAGCAAATAACCGCCACGCGGAATACGGCAAACAATGGTCAGTTGAGCCGGAGATGCGGCTGGTGAGCGGCTTGTGCTGCTGTATATTGAACACACACGTGATCGCACTGTCGATTCACGGCTCGGAGAAGGTGCGATCGGCCGCTCACCATCGCTGCTGTGAACCATCTGTTGGCCATTCATTCGACATCTCCTCAGTTCTTCTGCTGTGGCGTCTACATATAGTACGACGGTAGGGCAAGCTGTCATGCTATGCCATAGCTCGTTCGACCAACCCTGTTCTGCTGCTGCTGCACCATTGCTTCGAGGTAAGAATCGGCTCGAATCGTCGATGCTAGGCTTTCGGCAATGATTTTCACAGTCTCACTGCGAACGGACGTTTCCTGCTGTCTCAGTTATGCACAAGCCCCGAGTCAACAGCCGGGCTCGATACCACAGTAGTCACGTCATATGTGGGACTGTGTATGGACGTTGATAAGCACCTCGCGATGACATAGCGAAACTAAGTGAAATGGTCATGAGCCGAGGTTCAAGGTGTATGTCGATTCATATGTGCAGCGAGAGTAGCGGTGTTCTCCGGGCTAGCTGGATGCTGACAGGTTCGGCATGATAAAAGGACTTCTTTCAGGAGGTGCAAGTCAGCCCTGGCATCCTGTAAGCAATGGTCAGAACTGGAGATCCATTTCTAAGGTAGCTAGATGAGTCTCTTGGTGCGGGGAGGGCAACACCTAGTGAATGTAGTCACTGTAGCGGAACGTTCCTCGCCAGGATGTTGGATACGTCCGTCAAACTAACCTCGTGGTATGCCGGCACATCATCTGCTCAAATGATTGCAAGCAAGTTCCTCATCCGTGCAAGAAACGTCTCGCGTATTTTCAAAAGGTCGGTTCATGTCGCCACACACGAGCCTCTGGTCTGTGGCTCGTCAGTGACTGTAGTTTCTTCTCGTGTTCGGCAAAGTCAGAAATCCGGTGTCAGATCTTCGATACGATGGTGCGCCACACCCACTACACCCGCTCCTCAACAGTTCCTGAGTGCCCGTGATGGCACCGCGATCGTAGCCTCGCGCACAGGAAGCTGGTGCAGAACCCTAACGGTCTGGAAAATCGCCGGGTGGGACAGAGTATATAGAAGATCTGATGAGGCCCGAGGTGCCTGCGGCTGCCGGACGCTCGAGAAGGAGGCAATGATTGCCCGGAAAGCCAGGTGCCATAGGCTGGGACAGCTCTATCCGCTGCCACAGACGGCTGAACCCACATGCTCGGCGGAATGCGGGCGCGCCGCGCTGATTCGATGCGGGTCGGGCTTTGTGTGTACTTGCGGCGCGGCTCGGGACATGATGGATGAATTGTTAAAGGGAGGGTTAAGAGCAGCTCGTGTTCTGCGACGTTGCGGTGGTTGAACGGACTGCGACTGCGCGCACTAGAGACGCTATTCACACGACCATCGGCCCTTGCTGACTTCTCCACATTCTGACCAAGAGGCACGAGCGCAAGAGATGTCACGGCAATGAATGGATAGCGGTCGGCCACGCGAGCAAGACATTCACGCTAACCTGAAAAGTCGGTCCGCGCACGCGCTGGTCGCATGGCTGGATATTCACCGGATGCACTCCGGATGCCTAGGCCCTGAGATTGGCAGCGTCGCTCAGGACATGCAGCCAGAGCGGCTTAGCGCGGGCTACGGACGGTTTCTCGACCGCTGTTGCGCAGTGCTCACTCCGAGACAACACGGGATACTCGTAACGGCTGTTGCCTGACGACATGTGCAAAGTTGCGTTCAGTGGCCGTGACAGGGAAGGATACCAATGAAACAACAAGGCTGCAAAGCTAGTGAGGGGATGCCCCTGCTAGGAAGCAAGGCATTGTTCAAGCTGGGCACGCGTCACCGGCGCGTATAAAGATCCGAATATCGCGCGTGCAGGACACCCTTGACGTGCACGGAACAGGAGGCGGCCTCCTGGTTGGGGTGCGTACGTTGAGGCGATGAAGGGCATTTTTGCATAATTATCTCGCAATGAGCTGTAAGAACGACGCACGACATGGAGACAGTGGTGCGACAGGAGAATGAAGAAAAATATTTTGTGACATTTTTGAGCGGTGTCAGATGGAAATTGCGAGGGGTCGAGACGTGGGAGCGACATGCGACGGGACTGCCGTGTCTGTGATGTTCTGTGCGCGTGGTTGATAGCTGTGATATATATGCGACGGGAGTACACAACAGGAGCCGACTCCCTCCACTCTCAGCACCGTCTCATGTCGCTCAAGCGCAAACTCACACTCGACGACGAGGATACATCGGTGGTCGCCACTGCAGCTGGCGCTGCCCCTTCGTCTACGACCTCGGTCACCGCACGGACTGTGTCCGCATCTGCAACCGCCAAACGGCCGCGTCTGCACGATCACGCTCAACCATCCTCGTCCTCCTCTACATCCTCTTCATCACACCGACACAGAGAGAGACTCCAGCGGCCAACAGATGCACGACCGCGATCCTCCAGCGCCCCATGTCCGATAACACTACGCACGCCTTCCGACAAGCTCATCTACCCACCGTGGATGCCGATGTCACCCGCGAGTCTCTGCGCTCGCTCGACCTGGACGTGCTCCAAATGAATGTCCAATTTAGTGCGCACCTCTATTCTCTCCTCAACTCGGTTCTCACCGTTGCCCCCCTATCCAGGACCGACTTCATGCTCGATGGTCCGCACAAATTCACGCGCGTGATTGCGAAGCCCAAGCGTGACGACATGACTCGATACTGGCTTGCCGTACTCATCGAGCTTGAGACGGGATGCACTTGTGTCGCCTTCGATGACCAAAACCGTGTCCTCCCTTGCGTGTGCCCTCCCAACCCAGCCGCCAAGCTTCCTTCCCGCGTGCTCCCATGCTCGCAGAGCTCCGTAGTCTCATTCGACACGTCACCGCCCCACGCGCCTCGCTGTTTCCGACCCAGAGCCTGTCCACCGCGACCAATGAATCAGCTCCTCGACGAACATCACATTCTCGACGCAATCCGCCTCGGCGTGTACGATTATCCATCTCTATTCCGCTTCATCGGTCAGACGCTGAAGGAGCATTGCGCGCCTATGCGAGACGCTCGCATCGACTCGATGGTCATCTTTGCGTGTGGTGGACCTCAGCAGCCAGCGTCGTCGAGCGTTGTCAAGAGCCACATTCTGCAGGCAATCCGCATGTGCTTTGACGTCGTCGAGCTCATGGCCATGGTAAGCTCCTCCCACGCTCCGATCGCGCCGCATCTCATCAACCTCCTTCAGGACATTGCCAACCATCAACTGTTGACTTACCGACCCCGGCTCCTGTCTACGACTGCCTCCATGGAGCTCGCCGCATTCTCGTCTAAATCTCGGCATCAGGAGTCTTCATCTTTACAGATCTCATGCGCACAAGCGTCGATGCAGCGATCCTTCGACGCCATTAAGCAGCTTCAGGCGCAGTCCTCATCTTCGATCTCACGGGAACAGTCTCTCCGTGCAACTCTCATTCGCAACGTCGTTGATCTCGTCTTCAACCCTACAGTCCTCGGCGGTCCGCGTACGTCGGGCTTACGCATCCCCGCAGACTTTCCCGAGACTCTCTATCTCGACCATTCTAGGCTCTGTCGCTTCGGCATGGAAGCTGCTGACCTTACCGTGCTCTACATGGTCATGCTTTTAGCTCGGTCTCCACCGTTTTCAGTTGCGGACACGGCGAGCGCCTTGGAACTCAAATCCCAACTGGAATGCATATCGCCACCTCGCCTCGGCCTGTGCTTTGGTCACGCCCTTCGTGCTGCTCGCCATCTAAAGTCGACTTCGAATCAAAACCCGGCCGTCCTTGCGAGCAGGATGGAGGAGGAGAGGCGCGAGTGGCGAGCAGGTGTGAGCGATGTCTTACTCCAGATTGCCCGTCGCGCAAGCTCCACGCCAGGAGATGTCCCCTCGCAGGCAACCATTGAGACCCTCGAGCGGTGGGCAGAATCAAACCTTCGCGAGGGGTCGCCCCTTGCGGCTCTGCTCCAGAAGCGACTAAAGGACGCGCTGTGTGAGGCGGTTGACCTCGCTTGGCGATCGCCTTCACCGCAGGTGCATGCGACCCCCCGCACCGATGTACGCTCAACAACCCTGTGCGCAAGCTGTGATGCTTGCTGCCAACAGACAGCAAAGCTACTCGACCTTAACCTCGCCTCAAGCTCCTGTCTCGAGGCTGCCGGTTCCAAAACCGACCTCGTCACAGCAAGTGACTGATACCGGATTGGAGCCGTTGGCTTCCGAGATCAATGTCATGGCCAGTCGCATCGCCGAGCTCATCAGCCACCACTGGAATGTCTACCATCCTATCTACACCGCTCCCGGCTTCCTTCCATGAGGATCCCTCAGCTCCGTCGTCGACTCAATAATCCTCTGCCCGAACCTCACCTTCCATGCTCAATGAAATCACGCCGTCTCGTCCTCTCCATGTTCCACCCACGCATAGCATCTCCCGTCTGACTTCAATCTTTGGATAGACCGCAATTTTGTTGTTTTGTCTCGACCGCTGTTTTCGCCGGCTTTGGCGTAATCCCGGTTTCCCTCATCGCATCTCCCCGTGTCTCATTACAATGGATTCATCTCGCCTCATCTCACCTCACGCGATCGTAATGGTTACCCGCGCAGCCTCAGCGCTATCCCTCATCCCCGCATCATTTTTCTATAACCTGTTGCCGTTGCCGCCGTTGTAGTCATCCTCTCATACGGTTTCAAGTCTAGCCACGTCTCACCATGCAGCCTCGCTCGCGCGCAACCATTGATCGCCGAATTGTACTTACTAGTCTAAGATTACCATGGAATATGCCAACACTGTGTCTGCTGCTGTCCTCGCTTGTCTGTGCAGAAATTTACCGTATCGCGATGATTACCAGAAGCATCGGAAGTGTCGCCAGTTATGCTGAACCCATGACCAGCTAGCTACACATGCAGATAACTTACGGCCTCGTTCCCCGACGTCGCATGTGGGGATCATTTGCGCAAAGGGACATAGTTAGCGGTCGTGTCCAATAAAGATTGTCTCACGTGCACTTTGGCGCGTTGCTGTTCTGTATGACCTCAACCTTGGGCACGAGGTAAACGTCCCCAGCTGTCGTTGATGACATGCCGCAGAGGTGGTCTTCTTGAAGTTTGCGAAATGAAATTTCAGACATGGCAGAGAAGGCATGACCAGCAACAGCGACGTTGAAGCAAGTGTATTTTGCGACATGAGAAGAGATACAAAAGAACCACTGAATGGCAGTATGGGTCATGGATTGTATGGTGCAATAAACCATGCGACGTGCTAGTGGCAGAGCACGCACACTTCTCTGCACCGAAACGCCAGCGACTAAGCGGCGAGATTAGGATTGCTATTGGCCATTCACCAGAACTAGACAGCCATAGAAGAGCGCTGACTAGGCAGAAAGAGGCCGATTGAGAAAGATGCGATGCGAGGTCACAAGGGGGTGGAGAGTGTCGCGGACAACGAACACTGGGAGCCGCGCGAAGATTAGTCACAGTATTTTCTGGGCTGGTGCCAATTAGTGATGAGCGAGAGAAAGCGTGAAGCAAGAATGATGGGTAGGATACCATTCGTCGATGGCCAGGGAAAATTTTTCAAAACAGGAAGACTTGTCTCGACCGGCCTTTGCCGTGTTGACTTGCCCTGGTCTCGCATTCAATGGCGATATCTCAAGCCCACAGGATCTTGCCTCGTGTCCTGCGGACAATATGCGACTCGCTCCCTGGACATTTAAAGGCTGATACTTGGCGCTGATGTGGTCGTTTAGAGGTGCAGGTAAAAGCACGTTCGTTCGAAGTGCTCGACCACTGTCGTCTTACTGTCATCCTCGTGATTCGAGCCAGCTGCTCGTTCCAGCTGTTTAGAGCGGAACTGCATTTCTCCTTTGCGCACCTTCAGCATAGACTTGCGATGTGACTATCATCCCCGTCCTCATCGAAGATTTCCCATGCCTGTGCTGGTGTCTTTGCGCCCTGTGAGAGCAACCATGAGCGAAGATTGTACTTCAACGAGCCCCTGAATTACCAGCGAACTCTATTCACTAACGAACTCCTAGACGATCGCGGATCGTCAGCGCCACTGCATCGCGGTACTTAAGGGCTTTGTCGCGCCAGCTGCTTCGACCAATCTCTCCTTCGTCCTCACTTTCCCCCCCTTCCCCGACAAGGTCTCCACCTTGATCGACTCCGCCTCATCCACCCCCACCTCTACTCGACGTCTCCAGCGCTTTCGACTTGTGTTCATTTACGTCTCGGACGACTTGCCGCTCCTTGCTCTCTATCCTCGTCGACGTCGGTATGCGTGCCCAGTCTCTCGTCTCTCTCCTGGCTGTTGCCTCCCTGGTATTTGGCGCAACGGTGCCCAACCCGACTCCGGCCCCAGACAGCCTCAGCAATGCGGACCGGTTCGCTCGTGGGCTCGCGCCAGCCTGGCCGGCAGCGCTCAAACGCGTTCCACACAACACCGCGCCAAGACGCCTGAGACGCACCACTGTAAACAACCCGTCGCCGACCGTTACGACCTATGATACGGCACCGACGTCTGTTCTTACCGACCGTTCGTTCTCCTAACTCAACCCCTGTTCTCATTCTCAAGCTTGTGCAGGTACCTACATCAGGGACAATTCTGTATTCCAAGACGATCAGTTCTATGTGGTGAACTTCCCGGTGCCTATCACGATATACAACCGCACCCAGACTAGGGCGTACGTCTCGTGCAACGGGGTGATTTTCTACCTGCTATTCTCCCGTCCAACCGCTAATCTGCTACAAGAACCTCGCGTTTGACGATAGCAGTTATCTGTACACCAACACCGCGCTTCCAAAATACGATTACTTCACAAAGTGGACCATGTTCTTTTTCTGGGAGGATACTGTGATTCTCCAACGGAATGCGGCTGGCAATACCAACTTCGGCATATATTACGACACGAACACCATAACTACTGGCTCCATAGTGGTTCAAGAACTCACGGTACGCCGTGTATTTCTGACAACGCTTACTCATGCTTATTTCGCGCATGCTTAGATCGAGTGGTATTTTAGCAAGTGATGATACGTCCCCATCATATTCAACCTCCCGACTAACGCTTCATTTTCTCTTTCGCCACCCAGGTACCATCAAGAAGATGAATATTATCATTACACCTCCTTTCACTCGACCGCTCGTCCCGGTGAGAGTCGTTCTTCCTTTGCTTTCTATAACTGACTCACTGCCCGCAACAGGTGTTTGGACCGTCAAATACTACCAGGTCTGTCAAACTGCTGCGCCATACCTTCTTGGTTTAATAAAGCGCTCTCAGATTTCTGATAACGGTGTGTCGTCGACGGTCGGCGCACAAGGACCCGACAACCGGTTCATGCAGTGGACCTTCGACCAGCCAGTCGTCAGAGCCGGCAAACAAATCGTCATGGATACCAATACCAACACTTACGTCGTGTCCGATTTTACGCTATGAGCGAGCCATGCCTTCTCTCCCCGTATGTCCGCCTCACGTCCTCACCCAACGTACGTACCGTCACATTTCGTTTCGGAATCGCCTGTCATCGCTCGAGCACCCAACATCTCTCCTAAACGCGCTCTTTTCACCACAACCGTCTTCTCTCATCCGCTGCCTCCCTCTACACGAACGCGTCCATCCACTCCTTTACTACTTTGACCAAAACAATGCCTTTTCTCTCGCATTGATGGATTTCCGATGCTGTGTGATCCCTAAGCCGAGCGTTGGACACTGAGTGAGCTTCACCAAAGGTTACTGGAGTCAGATCAGAATACATCTGCGAGGGAGAGAACTCATAGCGAACTCAAAGACGCCGATGCCACACATGGCGCGAAAGACCAAAGTTCGTGCGGTCTCGTTATAATTTTTTTAAGTGCTTGCTTGTGGCGGGAAACAGTCTCCTTTTTTTTTCTCAACGTTTTATTGTGGCATTGGTTTTCAAGTGCATGGAAAGCTTAGCAGCTGCCGCACCTGAGGTCGGCGGCGGTTGCCGCGTCACGCGTTTCATTCTTCCTCTGTCTCCGCACCGCGCACCCACAACAGTCGTCTGCTCGATTGCGTAACTATGGCGAGCGTATCACAGGCCACGCTGGCCATGATTGCTGAGTCAGTCGCGGCGGGACGCATCATGAGCACTACACGAAAGCACGTCTCGCACATTGGCAAGCAGGCAATTGCGCTGCCTGAAGGCGTGTTGGTTGCGCACTCGCCGCCTCGCAAGGGCACGGGCATGCGCTCGCCTGCGCTGCTCACTGTCACTGGCCCGCGCGGAAGCACCTCGATGCCCGTCGAGCGTTATGTTAAATTCGACCAGACCGACCCGAAACTTTGCGTGTGTCGGTCGTGGATCCGAGTGCGCGTGAGCAGCGCGAACGCTGGGGTCTCACGCGTTCGCTAATCCAAAACGCTGTCACCGGCATGACTGTTGGCTTTACTACCCCCGTTCACCTCGTTGGTGTCGGTTTCCGTGCTGCTGTTGAACCAGACCCACAAGGCAAGCACCAGGGCGCGGTCCGCCTGTCCATGAAGCTGGGCTACTCGCATTCGGTCTATATGTCGGTCCCGCAACACATCAGGGTTGACTGTCCGCTCCCGACGAGAATTATGATCAGCTGCGACGACAAGGAGCAACTTGGACAGTTCTGTGCAGACATCCGGCGGTGGAGAAAACCAGAGCCATACAAGGGCAAGGTGCGCCTTTCACATAATGCATAAATTTTAGCTTTCTAGTGCTTATTCTTTGCAGGGTGTGTTTGTTGGGAACGAGGTTGTCCGAATAAAAAGCGCGAAGAAGAAGTAGACTTCTCCAATCTCCTAACCAGCTTCCTGTACATCAAGATAATATTTACATTGCACTTTACAAGCGCTTCAGTATTTGCTACAGGTTTTAGGCAGTTGGGTACCAGAACAACAACATCCGAGCCATAAGCAAAGGGAACTATACTTCCTGCGCAAAATAATCATCGTCTTGCCCGTCGTCCTTGTCATCGTCGTTTTGCGGTGGCAGCCAGTTGGAATCCTCCTGATAGTAGTCATCTGCGTCACCTTCGTCTTCCTTGTCGTCGCCATACCGCTCGTCCAACTTGTCTTCAAACGTGGATGACATCCGGAATGGCGCATTGAAGCTTGCATCGCTCCGAGCCACCGAGCTCCCACGCGATTTCGGTGTCGTGAAGAGATTATCCAGGGCGCTGTAGTTGATGCGTTTGCTGATCTTCTGCTTCACAAGCTGGCGAGTCGACTCGGCAGCGCTCGAACTCGCTGGATTCGTGGAGTCGCGAGGCTTATTTGGCTGCCCTTTTTTGCGCTGCAATTTCAGTACCGAAATTTTCAGCATGCTTTACAATGGCGTGAAATCAGCGGAAGGGCAAGACAAAAGTCTCGCCCCCTGCGTGACACGAACCTTCCGCGCTGGCGCCGCTGAACCCCCGGCCGTCTCCGCGATCATTTTCGCTGCACACCACTGAGTCAAAACACTCCAACTGACAACTTTAGCATGGACGAACTTACCAGCAAGTTTCTCGAGGTAGTCCCGATTCATCTCCACCCAAATGCGTTCTTTAACGGCTACGTGCTCTGGTTCTTCGATGTACGCGTCAAGCTCGTCCTCGTCTAAGCCTTTCAGCTCGTCAACTTCAGCCACCACATGCTCAGCATCTACGGCGTCTAGTTCAGTGCGCTTCTCGAGGGCGGTCACGTCCATGTCGAGAACCTCGTTCATCTCAGCGGCCAGACGTTGATCCTGCTCCTCGTCCATGGTTACATCCAAAGGTGTCCGCGTCGGCGCTGGCTCACTGGTGGCTCGTGCCAACGTGGCGTCCCGAACAAATTTGGAGACTTGGTCGTTCGCAGCAGACAAACCGAGCATAACAGCTGCTTGTTCAGCTGGCTCGGGATCAGGATCAGGTAGGAATAGTGGTGTCTTGCCTTTGGCGAGAGTAGAGCTGCTTGGGACGGGATGAAAATCGACAGGCACGGACGAAGCTCGTAACTGAGAAGAGTTGACAAGGGTTTGTTGAGTTTCGGAGTCGCGTAAAGTCAGTGCCCGAGGTCCATAATGTTGGCGAGAATTTGGGGATCCGTCAATCTTCATGGCATCCATGCCACCAGAGCCGTCGACGGCAGCAGCCCAGTCTTGTAGTTGCTGCTGAGCTTGAGGGTCAAGAAGACTCCCAAGCGGGCGAGCGCTTGAACCTGAAGAACTCGAGAGTCCGTTGCCATTCGTTGGTCCCTTTCTGCGAGCTCCCTCGCCATTAGTTCGAATTATTTCGTCGCCGCCCTTGTCCTTCCGCCGCAGCCGTTTGAGCTGCCGCTTTTCCTCAATAGTGATGGTCGCGCAGAACCATCACTATCATCGGTGTCCTGCTCTGCATTTGACTTTGCTGCAACCTTGCCCTTGACTTTCCCCTCGCCATTGTCATTCGGTTTTGCTTCTTTTTACGCGGCCTGCTGTTGGTCGTGTCGCTATCCTCGCCCTCGCCCTCAATGTCGTCGTCGTTCTCTTCTTCGTCTCGTTTCCTTTTCTCCGCCGCGCGCTCTTCAAGAATTTTCGGTCTGTAGAAAGCCGGTGGATCAAACGCGCTCTCGAGCGTAATGGTGCGAAAGTCGTCAACCGTGAGTTGACTGCTTGGAGTCTGCTTGAACTCTTCCAAACGCTTCAGTAATGTCGTGTCCGCGATCTTGACAACTTGGATAATCTCTTGAACGCTGCGGCGAAAGTTGTTCATGCGGGCAGCTAGTAGGAGGGCGGCGCCGCAGATCCCAGCTGGTCGTCGGCCACGGTCGATCCAGTCGCGGTTGAAGCGCTGCACGAGACGGACAGCGTCGTGGGCGACGCGGTTTGTTTCGTCGCCAAACTCGAGCATAGCTGCGAAGCGGGAGATAAAGTGCGAGGGATCGATAATGGGCAGCTGAAGGTGGATGTGTTGGATAAAGTCCAGATACACGCGACCTAGGTTGAACACATTGATCTAGATATTATGTTGAGAGCGGGATATATCATTAGGGATGATTCGCTCACTCCAAGAGCATCTGAAAAGTCGATTAACATGTGCGTTGTCTGACTCTGTCTGCACGCGACATAAAGACAGACGGCTATAACATGCGTGCTGCGTCGACCGCGCACAAAGTTGGTGCTGAGCGCAAGTGTGAAGAAGCGTTGCGCCTTGTCTTGCATGGCTTCCGAAAGCCGGAGGTGGATGGCCATTTGGGAGATCTTGCGCCGACCTGCGAACGCAGCGACGCCATAGTCAATAGCCAGACATCGTGGGTACTGGACATCTGTGCGCACCGTTTTCAATCGTCTGCTCTCGTGATTCGACCGATGTGCCTTTGCCAAATGGGTTTCCCATTCTTGCGCGAGCTACCAAGCCGAAGATACTTCAGCAAGCGCGACAACAACAATAGTAGAGTACGCACTTGAGCCTGCACCGACGAACGAGCCCTGGACCATGGCTGCACCAGAGCCGTCTCTCCGAAGGTCACTTCCGCCACGATGGGCATTCTCCTCGATGACATTGCCGCAGTCCTGTACATACCGATGTGCCAGTGTCCGCCTGGTACTCGATGGCTGTCGACAGGCACAACTTACACCCCACCTAGAACGGGTTTCAGGCTTAAGGAGAGTGGGAATGCAGAGGCATGACGGGCGTACCATGGTGGCGGTGGTGCTTGTCTGGCCAAGTCAGAAATCGCGGAGGTCAAGTCACTGCGAACACTTACGGTCAGTGCCGGTCGAGAATCATTTGTGCCCATCGCCACAACAGCACGATCCCGACGAAAAGCAGGGTACGCACAAATCCACCCTCAGTCGTTATCGTAGGACTTGAGGAGAATACGTTGCCAGTTGCCCCTATCGCAAAATGAATTGCGGTGATTCACATACAAAAGTCGGACGTAAGCAACATTCTCCCTCTCTAGACGCCGCTGATTAAAGGACTGTCAGACTAGTAACTATAGAGTCGAGAGTGAGAAAGACATCGTATTGCGCAAGAGCCGTTCGACGCCGCACGCGGCGCCCGAGGCAACTCTGCGAGATCCAGACGCGACCATCTAAGGCCCTCCAGTACACAGTACACAGAAACCTAGACGGATCAAGAACTACTAGCGAAACCGCGGGACCTAGAGAGACAGCGGAAGGCAGGCATAAGAGGATAGAAGAAAAATAAGAGGGGCGAGCGAATAAAGGTAATGAGAAGCTAAAGAAAACAGGATATAAAGCTACATCTTCCTCAGCCGCACCGTTGAACGCACGCAGGGGAGAGATGTCCATGGCAATGAGGTAGGAGAAGATAGAAGTCGTTTGCCAGCCCGGCATAGACAAGTCATCAGACATGATCATAGAAAGGCAACGTTCAAAACAAACGCACGGCGGCGCGGCGCGCGTGCTTAATAAAAGTGCCGGAATAGGCAACGGACTAAAGGGTTAGAGGGGGCGTGTCGGAGCGTGTGAGGTATCGGAGCTGATCGACGTTCAGCACTTAGTGCGAGCCTTGAAGTCGAACTTGGGGTTGCCGCCGCTCGGATGCCCCATCCAGGCAGACCATTGTCATCCCAGACTGTAAATAGTTAGTAACGTACAGGACGTTTGAAACTGTGTAAACACGTACTGTGTGCGAACCAACCGAAACCGCCGTCCGGGCCGTCCTTCATGTCAGGGCACATGTCGTCGAGAAGATCGTAGAAGGCCTTCTCGCTGGAGACGCTGGCGACGGCGCTGCGGCTGTTTGCTTTCCAGACCTTGTCATTACTGGGCCATCCGCACTGGGTAGTCACAACCTTCTTCTTGTTGCCCGTGGCGTCAGCCATGCGGTTGAGGTCTCCCATGACATTACCACGAGCGTTCCCGCCCGTAGTGGCCTGGCCAGAGAAGAAGGGCAGGATGTTGAGCTGAACGTTATCGACGGCATTGAGCACGTTCTGGGCATCGCCAAGCTTGTAAGCCATCTCAGATGTGGAGACCTCAATTCCCTTGCTACCAACACGGTCCTTGAGCTGGTTGACCTGACTGACGAGATTAGAGGCAGAGATGGCATTGTCGAAGAGAGCCTCGGAGCCGATGGCGATGTTACGGATCACATACGGCGCCTTCGAGTTGGACTGCACTGCGCTTACGATGTCCTCAAGGCGGTCCTTCCATTTGTTACCACCAGTGAATCTGCGGAGGCGATGTCAGAAACTCCTACACTCCGGAGCCGAGTCTACATACCCAAACCACACAAGAGCGTAGATGCCGACACCAGCCTCGTACGCAGCATCAACGACGTCCGACGTGAAACCGTTGCGATCGCATGCACCGTAAAGACGGACGTAACGGGCATTGTAGTCGTTCTTCATCTGCTTAAACGAGTTGGTCATGGACGAAGTGCTAGGGCAGGCATCGACCGCGAACGAGAAGCCCATGAATGCACTGGATGAGGTGGGACACGTCAGGTACTGCGGAGGGTTACGGCACAAATCAAACTGACTACTCGGAAGTGCGGGAGCACCACCAATCGTCCACGGAGATACCCTTCGGGGAGTCTGGCGTGTTGAAGTTGGCGGAAGGGAAACACCGCCGCTGGTGCTGGGCTTTCCTGGGTTGGAACCGGTCTGAGCGGGTTTATCATCGGTAGACGTGGGGTCAGGGCCGTCGTCGGGCGTGGACGTAGGTTTATCGCCTACGTTGATCACACCTCCATTGCCATCAGCGCCGCCGCCGGAGCCAGTCGTAGCACGGCAACGACGGCGAGTGAGAGAGCTGCGAGCATCGACAGCGGGCGAGAGCGTGGCAAGCACGGAGAGCAGAGCGAAGGTTGTCTTGAGCAGCACCATTGTCGGGAATGGGACTTAACGAGTGATCAGAGAGAGAATGTGCGTGGTACGGTGCGCGAGGCAGAGGAAGAGCCGCGGGCTGGACGGAATGGGTGTAGGGGAGGAGGGAGAGAACCAAAGAGTCGGAGCACAACCTTCAGCCCATTTCAAACGTCTAAAAGGCACAAGCCCGTCACTAGTTTCCGGTCAATCTCCCCCGCAATCAGAGCCAATGCCCGCTCCAGACCACTCATGAACACTCATGAACACTTCTACGCGCGCCTACTGGGCCCGATTTGCGGTCAGTGTAAACCGCCAAGCTTTCGGACTCAATGCCTGCGGTGCGAGCTGTCCTAAAGCGATCAACCGGAAGATGCCCACGTGTTCACGAACAGCGCCCTGCCAGCGCAACGCCGCGCAGGAGAGGAGCGCCAGCCTGGATTTAGAGCTAGGATAACGGCGACATGGGGGTGAGGAGACAAAGTGCTCATCGAAGGACCCGCACGGTCACACATCTTATACGCAGCGACCGCCTCGGCCGCCGGCAACATCAACAATCGGTCAGGTTTGGAGAGGCTCTCGTCACCGCGCACGAACCTGGTGCTCAAGAGTCAAGAGCACTCGGGTCTGGTTCCGGACAAGGTAACAATAGGCGGTGTCACAAACTGCGGAGCTTCCTCAAATGTGAGACAGGGACCTCAGATCTGACATCGAATCGAAGCAGGATCGGTTGCCTCACCTAGGGTTTTCTGTGATGTCTGAGACCCACCAGCTTCTATGAGAGCACCGCACGCGGCAATCAAAATCATCATGCCGATTCTCTTTACGGATTCTACGCCTCGATTTGGAACAAACTCAACAAAAACATCAGACAATCAGCACACCGCACCACTTCAAAGTGTGATCCTGGAAGATTCAC
>JAGTJP010000325.1:0-21496 GCA_020744175.1 Auriculariales sp. MPI-PUGE-AT-0066
AGGACGGGGCGCACGGGTAGGGGTAGGAATGGTGTCGTGAGCGGACGGTACGGGTGGGGTAGGGGTAGCGGCAGCGAGCGACGTGAGCGGACGGAGACAAGGGCATATACGGACGGCGCCCGCGACCTGATTACAAGAGACCCGAAGCAGACGCGCGCCGACGTCTAGCAGGGTATGTGGGACGGTCGTGAGGACGGGGCGCACGGGTAGGGGTAGGAATGGTGTCGTGAGCGGACGGTACGGGTGGGGTAGGGGTAGGCGGCAGCGAGCGACGTGAGCGGACGGAGACAAGGCATATACGGACGGCGCCCGGGACCTGATTACCCCGCGCGCGCGACGTCCGCAATGAAAATTAAACACCTGCGATTGACGTCAGCGTGCGCGTTTAGAGTCGCAGGGCGCCGTCTGCGACGTATCTAGTGATCGCATGCGACGCCGAGCCTGGGCTCGCGGTGTCGGACAGCAGTACCGATGACTGCGGACGCCATGTGGGACGGTCGCGAGGACGGGGCGCACGGGTAGGGGTAGGAATGGTGTCGTGAGCGGACGGTACGGGTGGGGTAGGGGTAGCGGCAGCGAGCGACGTGAGCGGACGGAGACAAGGGCATATACGGACGGCGCCCGCGACCTGATTACAAGAGACCCGAAGCAGACGCGCGCCGACGTCTAGCAGGGTATGTGGGACGGTCGTGAGGACGGGGCGCGCGCACGGGACGCCGAAGCGTCGGGTATAGCGGAACGAGAGCAAGAGACCCGAAGCAGACGCGCGCCGACGTCTAGCAGGGTATGTGGGACGGTCGTGAGGACGGGGCGCACGGGTAGGGGTAGGAATGGTGTCGTGAGCGGACGGTACGGGTGGGTAGGGGTAGCGGCAGCGAGCGACGTGAGCGGACGGAGACAAGGGCATATACGGACGGCGCCCGGGACCTGATTACCCCACGCGCGCGACGTCCGCAATGAAAATTAAACACCTGCGATTGACGTCAGCGTGCGCGTTTAGAGTCGCAGGGCGCCGTCTGCGACGTATCTAGTGATCGCATGCGACGCCGAGCCTGGGCTCGCGGTGTCGGACAGCAGTACCGATGACTGCGGACGCCATGTGGGACGGTCGCGAGGACGGGGCGCACGGGTAGGGGTAGGAATGGTGTCGTGAGCGGACGGTACGGGTGGGGTAGGGGTAGCGGCAGCGAGCGACGTGAGCGGACGGAGACAAGGGCATATACGGACGGCGCCCGGGACCTGATTACCCCGCGCGCGCGACGTCCGCAATGAAATTAAACACTGCGATTGACGTCAGCGTGCGCGTTAGAGTCGCAGGGCGCCGTCTGCGACGTATCTAGTGATCGCATGCGACGCCGAGCCTGGGCTCGCGGTGTCGGACAGCAGTACCGATGACTGCGGACGCCATGTGGGACGGTCGCGAGGACGGGGCGCACGGGTAGGGGTAGGAATGGTGTCGTGAGCGGACGGTACGGGTGGGGTAGGGGTAGCGGCAGCGAGCGACGTGAGCGGACGGAGACAAGGGCATATACGGACGGCGCCCGGGACCTGATTACCCCGCGCGCGCGACGTCCGCAATGAAAATTAAACACCTGCGATTGACGTCAGCGTGCGCGTTTAGAGTCGCAGGGCGCCGTCTGCGACGTATCTAGTGATCGCATGCGACGCCGAGCCTGGGCTCGCGGTGTCGGACAGCAGTACCGATGACTGCGGACGCCATGTGGGACGGTCGCGAGGACGGGGCGCACGGGTAGGGGTAGGAATGGTGTCGTGAGCGGACGGTACGGGTGGGGTAGGGGTAGCGGCAGCGAGCGACGTGAGCGGACGGAGACAAGGGCATATACGGACGGCGCCCGGGACCTGATTACCCCGCGCGCGCGACGTCCGCAATGAAAATTAAACACCTGCGATTGACGTCAGCGTGCGCGTTTAGAGTCGCAGGGCGCCGTCTGCGACGTATCTAGTGATCGCATGCGACGCCGAGCCTGGGCTCGCGGTGTCGGACAGCAGTACCGATGACTGCGGACGCCGCAACCGGTCTGGCGCCCATGACGCCGCTGATGGGGTGCCTATGGGCGATGCCCGTACCTTGCGCGCGCGCGTCCGCATCCTGACGGCAAGGGCGTCCTGGCAATATATGCCGACGACGAGGCGTCAGCCGGGTAGTGGTGAGTGATGAGGACGTATCAATCCGTCCGCAGATGGTACGTATGAGCGACGACGAGACGTCAGCGGGGTAGTGAGGGGTAGTGAGGACGTACCTGTCCGTCCGAAGATGGTGCCGACGCGATGCGATCAGACGGCCAGGAGCGTCCGCGCCTCGACGACGACGATGTCGTGCCAATATGGGAGCGACGACGAGGCGTCAGAGGGGTAGTAGCGAGCAGCGATGACGTATGAATGGACGACGACGGCGTACCGGTGTGCGACGACGACGATGTACGTACGTCCCAGCGCAGCGACGACGACGACGGCAGCGGGTGCCAGTGTGCGTACGTCCCAGCGCAGCGTGACGACGACTGACGGTAGCGGGTGCCAGTGGACGGCGTGGAGGCGGCGACGGAGATGCAGACGGTGGGGACGGTGGGGAGACGAAGAGAGGGTATATGAGCACGGCGGACGCCGACGGCAAGACGAAGTAGGTTTATATCGCTCTATAACCTACGTTCACCTCACGTCCGGCCATGCCTGAGGTCATGTTGTGGGTTCTCAGCCGTTGCCTCCACCACCAACAGATACCACCTACAAACTGGTCTACGATGAGGAGCACCCGTATGTAGACCCGCAGACTGAGGACCAGCGCGGTACGATCTTTCTGTGCCTATACTGTCTCAGCTGACATGTCACGTCAGGTCCCTGTCCCGGTTTGAACACTCTCGCTTCGCACGGTGTGCGCATGACCCACGTGCTTCCTTACTTGTCAATCTCACATAACGAACAGTATCTCCCGCGAAGCGGCGTCGCCACTCCTGCTCAAATTATTAACGCCGTCATCGAGGGGTTCAACATGGAGTATAATCTGGCGACCCTAGTCACATATGGTGGGATGCTGGTAGATGGAAATCAACTCACCAATCTGCTCAGTATCGGTGAGCACAAGATGACTTCCTTCGCTGCCATGGGTACTGAAACTGTTATATTAGGTGGAAGTTCTCCTCTCACCGGCCATCGCCCCCACTTCCTGCTCTGGCCGGAGGCTTGAATGTGCATGGCACTTTCGAAGGCGACGCGAGCACAACCCGCTCAGATGGATATCTTGGCAATAACCACGACTTGAACATCACACTGTTCAATCAGGTCTGTCGTCCAATATATAGGACATGAACTGTCATCTGACCTATTGTAGTTGATCAATACCATGGACTCTTTCGGTAACGGAAGCTACAACATTCACGCTGCAGCTGAGTTCCGCTACATCCGCATTCAAGACAGCATCGCACGCAACCCCGTCTTCGACTTCGGCAATCCGCGTTACGCAACTGGGTATGCCGAGTCAACGTTCCCGCTCGCCTTCTTCAGCAACGCCAGCGAGCCGGACCTCGAGGTCGGCACTTCTGCGGACAATATCCGCAGCTTCTTCCTTCAGCACAAGTTCCCTGCGGGCTTCCACCGGCGCGGCAGTCCGTTCACGGCCGGCGGGACAATTCTCAACACCATTATGGCTGCACATCCTGTTAACCCTGGCATGAACACGGGCACGGTGAACTCATACACGCCGATCGACTTTCTTGCAGGCGAGAGCACCATCAACTGTGCTATCTACAAGAAGGTGGTCAACAAGACTCTGGCCCTTTATCCCAACCCCACAGATCCACTCCGCACAGCTCTCGCGGGAAACCTCCACAACTTTTATCAACCAGTAAAATCTTCAAGCTGCGCTGAGGTGTTCCCGTATAGTTAGCCTGTTATCAGAACTTGATGGTACAAATTTTCGGCTGGATATAGTAGGTGGGAATCGTGTGTATTGAGTTCGAGTAGCAGGGCAGACATCACATGTGCGAGAAATGTTACCGTGGTTCGGTACAAATGACCGCCTGCGTTTTGCACATGACCTGACGAGTCGAGCACCTTGATTCGAACGCTTTTACTTTAGTAGTGAGCACGATGTCAATTCCCTACTCCCGGTTTGCACGCAGGCAATAGGATTGATGGCGGCACACCTCTCAAGTCTCCGTGGGCTAGAGTAGAGGTGAGGTATCGAGAACGCGGCCTTATTCCTACATTATAAGGTTCTCGACTTACAGTGTAATTTTGCAGCAAGTCATCGAGACCTTCTGCATGCCAGCGAACAGCGATAGCGACCAATACTCACGTCGAAGGTTCGCACCAAGATGCTGTCCCGCAATCGTGCGCGCCAATCACGTGGTGAAGCGATGATCCACATCAAGGTCTTCGCCGTCGGGGCTGAGTTGACGCGCTTTTTGTCCCTATCCCTTTGCCCACTCAGTGTCAGCAAACGCAAGACTAGTTCCCGTTCCAACCCTTTCTTACACCTACGATGGCACTCCAGCTCCCGCCTTTGCTGCTGAATGCCGCCCGAAACCCTGCGTTGGCCATTTGCATCCCGCTCATCTCAGGCTGGGCGAGCGGTTACCCAACAGGCGAGGTCGTCAAAGGACGCTGGTTCAAGGCGAGCATCGAGCTGCTGATAAGGTGTAATGCAACGAACTAAATCAGCACCTTCGCACGGTCCTATCCTGTCGTCGACCGCTGCAGACCTTGACCAAACCACCACTTTACCCGCCGGCATTGGCGTTCCCGGTTGTCTGGACTGGACTCTACATTGGCATGGGGTGGGCAAGCCACCTTGTCGTCGCAGCAGTGGATAAGGGCAGGTCCGTGCCAGGCGACAAAGACTGTAAACGAAGAACCGATACTGATGTCTCCTCTCCTTTCACTTGCCTGCATCACAATGTCCTTCCAGAGCCGGTGCCGAACTCGGCCTCGCCCTATACTACACCCAGATGGTTCTAAACGTCGCCTGGACACCCCTATTCTTCGGTATGAAGCGCGTGAGTTCTAGTCATCCCAAACCGTCATTCCAGGCCAGAGACTGAATACTTTGCTTTCTTGGTTTCGCTCAGCCGGATCTCGCGTTACTCGATATCGTTCCGCTCACGGGAACCGTCTGGTATATGACAGTGCGTCGTTCTCCGCCAACTCGCTGCTCATCTGACAATCTCGATTCTCCATCTGTCTCCCCGAACAGTCACTTCTGCACACCGCCACAGACGGTGCTACGACGCCGTTCTTGGCGCCTTACTGTGCATGGCTGGCATTTGCGACCTATCTCAACGCAGGAATCTGGAACACGAATCGCAGCCGCGTGATATCAAAGGATGATTGAAGGATTGTGCCAGAGACTTGTACTACTACCCTGATCAGGCGATGGGCCACTCTTGAGAACAATAGCGATGCTTAAACTCATCTGGTGCGACGACCCCGTGCTGAAATGTCAGCGAAGAGAATCCGGCTGGAAGCACGTTGTCGCCTTCGGACGTCCAGTTCACGTCATGCAAGATGCAGGACGGCCACTTGCCTTCTGGCTGCATGCTCTGGCCTAATACTACGCCGATGTGAGTGAGTACGGCGAATGAGAGGTTTGGTCTGTCGCTATCGCCATCAATGACAGCGCGGAGATGCATCTCCCCGAGCAGCGGGCAGGCAACAATGGTATCGCCAGAATCCTTCCACTCTTCCCAATGTGACTTCATGTAGATGCACAGGACCTGCATCAGCGGCAGTTCCGCAAGACATGACAAGCTGACCAGGAAGAGTTTTGACGAGAGGTGAAGCTCGACGATGCGCGTGGCCACTTCTAATCGCGTCACCGCATGAAACGAGCGAGACGTCGAAAGGTGACGAAGACTTTTCTTCTCAGAACTAGCACGCGCTGACGAATGGTTTGGAGACTACGTATGGCGACGCAAACCTCTGCCTTGCCATAGCTCTCGTCAAGTTGAAGAACTTGGTAAAGCAACTCCCCGTTGCAGTCGCCCGTAAACATCGACACGACGTCCGCGTCCCCTCTGCCTACATTACGAAGTCGCACGTGCTTTAGCTTCTTGCGTCGCTGCGGCTCGAGCACGAAACCAACGCCTCGGCAGTCGAAATCCAGGACGTCCAGCTGCAGGCATCGGTCGAGGTTGAACTGGGGTGTGGGATTGAATGTACCATATGATGCACTTATGTTGACGTATACTGATGTAGCTGACAGAAAGACGGCAGCAATATCGAGTTTTGGTTGCGACCACTGAAAATATTTTTCCACCCAGATGCGCACATGCTGAACTTGCGCAAACGCAGGGATAGCTCGGTGACCTATGCAGACCCCTCGCAGATCAACGCGGAGTAGTTGTGGCGCGGATCCCCTGAAGAGGTCTAGTGGCAGACCGTGCCGGATATCCGACTGAGGGTTTAATGTGAAGTCGCGAAGGATGGGTGCGGGGAAGCGTACCAGCGCCGCGGTGACCAGGAGCCAATGTTCAGGGACCGAATAAATATCTAGAACGGCGATTCTATCCATTGCAAGACTGAATGTCTCCAAGAGGTCTGTGAGGAATGACGTGACGAACTTCCGGTTATTAGAAGTCCCTTGGATGACCCACGGCTTTTGGACTAGCTCCAATCGAATGCCGAGCGTCCGGTGGTAGCGTCTCGCATGCGCAACGGCAGACTGAAATGACTTGAGGCGTAATGAAGAGTTGGCTCTACTCGATGCTAAACCGGCCACGACGCGGATGTAGAATCTGTCGTCGTATTGTACTGCTTCACGCCATGCCCGAGACACTTGAGCAAGATGTAGCAAATCGGGTCTCGTTGCGCCCAAGATAACGTCCAGTTTAAGTTCAAGTGGAAGGTCATGGGATTGGTTCATCGTGACGACGCAAGGTGAGGGATGAGCGGAGGATGAGGACAAGCGCAGTATTCGGCGTTTACCCGCCCCATTCTGAAATATGAGTGGAGATGGTTGTGAGTGAGCATTTTAGTGGTCCAGCTCACATCATATGATAAGCAGGATGATCATTCGCTTATTTTCCGCAAGTTTACGCTGAGACATGAGAGAACGCGGGTGAGGTGGGTTTACTTAGGACTGAATTTCATTGAGCTTGTTCTGTATTTCTGCTAGTGTTCAAGACTGGAAATGTATGAGGAAATGATAACTAGTAGCGACCTAATCGAAGCGAACGACTGAGTCCGGGCTGACCGAAGCTGGCGAAAGGGAATGGAATCACATCATATACTAGAGAGTATTTCGACCTGCGTTGGATAGTCATGCCCTGAGATTTTGCAAGCGCCGTGCCCGAGTCCCTATCAAAATCTAGGGTAGTGAGCTCATTGAAGCTAACGAGCGAGTCCGAGCTGACCGCAGGGGGGTGAGAATCCGGGGTCACACGGCACGCGTGGCTCCGACTTAAAAACAAGCGCGCGGTGGCGGTGTCGATCGGTGCAAAAGTGCGCGAGTCAAACTACGGCAACTCCGCCACCGGTCCTTCGCCTCTGTCCCAGCACTTGGTCCCAGTCGTCACCGCCGCGCACCCTCGGTACCCATCACAAGCGACTACCAGCGTGTCCAGTGCCCACTGCGAGGACCAATCCACAAGTTACTGCACACCCAGTTACTGCAGCGCAAGCAACCAAGCTACTACTAAACAACCAGCACTTCGTACAAAGCCAAAGCAAGTGAAACTCACCGCTTCGAGGCTCTCTACGATGCCAATCATCACTGCAACCATCGCATTGGTGGCAGCAGCGGCCGTCAGCACCGGCACACTCGGCGGCATCGGCACATACTTTTCTAAACTCAACATTGCGGCACGCAATGAGCGCAGGAGAACATCCAACGACGATGTGAGTGTTGTTTTCGTTGTTTTCGACATCATGGGTACGGCGCTTGGTTGCACTCCCCATTGCCCACACCACGCTATACCCTCCAATTCACTTCCCCGTTTGTCCAACATTCTCCATGTCCTCCTCCCATCGCTATCATCCGTCTCATCACTTGGCTTTGCGTTGTGGTCCGTCTGCGGCACTGAGCGTCTTGTTGTTGCGCTCTTTGTGTTCTTTGTGCGGACATTTTCATCTTGGCTCTCATTGACCACAACCACCATAACCCGAATTCATCTCCCTCATTATTCCAATTGCTTTCTTGTCTTCTTCAAGTGTCTTATTCCGGCGGGCTGTTCTGCATAGCCGTGCCGGCCGTTCCGGTCCGTTGACCTGAACCCGCGATCTCGTGCGGCGCTTTACGGGTCGTTCGGATCATGCACTGCGAGTCGCTGTGCGTTTGCTCTCAACGGCCCTTGCTACTCCGGTCTGGTCTGTGTTCATCTATGCCGACTGCTCACATACTCCTTTCCAGCAGATTCATCAGAATCACGGGTTCAACAAGATGTTTGATGCGCTCGTACAGGAAGACTACGATTGGAACGCAGAACGTGCAGCCTCACACGAGCGTCGGAGGGCACACGATTCCATGCACTCCGGCAGCTCCGTACGCCGACCCGTATATGATGAGGACTCGTCCAGCAACGCGTCTTCGAGTTACGCTTCGAGCGGCTTCCGTGCGCTCGACAATCACCGTCGCAACAAGTACAAGCGATGGGCGTCGGACATGTCGACAACAACCACGACCAGTTCGGCAAGCTTCAGGTGGACATCTTCCGACGCCGGATCTTATGAGACGCGTGCCAGCAGCGTGTCGGGACGCAGCAAGGCGAGTTGGTTGCAGCCAAAGCCAGTCAAGGTCGAACCGGCCACGCACGTGTCTATTCTGCATCCCGCAACTGTCTACGACGACCGCACGCCACTCGAGGAGGGCAACGAATGTGCATTCGTTCCCGCATCCAAGTTCGACCTGCGCCACTTGTCACCCAAGGCGAAGAAGCCGCGGCCTCAGTCATGGCCAGCTTCGACTACGGCGTCTTCGTTAGAGCTAAACCTCCCAGCCACTGCTCCTAGCTCTCCGTCGGGGCTGCAACGCGCGTTGTCAATGATCCGCGAGGAGTCTCGCACGGGCACCATCGCCATCGACGAACACGATGCAGAGACAGCTGCCGTCGCCATCGCCGAAGATATTGCGGAATCAACTGAGGTGGCCGGCTCACTGCTCACGCTCACCCGTCCATCGCTCCTTCGCTACAAGTCGAACGAGCTCATCCCTGGCCTCGACTGTCCTCCTCCACCCGACGCCAATCCAGAGTGTATCTGCCATGTGATCGGCAAGCAGGGCAATGCTAAGGAATGGAAGGGCTGCAACGTTCACCTCCCCATTCGATGATTCCCTTCCTTCCTTCAACCTGTTCGCGTCACTTCCGCCTCTGCCTCCGTCTCGACTTCTCATAACTCATTCCGCGGCGCCTTCAAGAGCTGAATGACCTTGCACCGCATTGGCCTCTTTGTAACACCAGCCTCCCTGTTGTGCCGCCGACTTGTACCAGTATCTCTGCCAGCGCTTCCTGCATCTGCTGCCTGACTCAACTTCTTGTACCAGTCTCCCAACTTTACGACCCAAGCTTGCGTCTACGATACTTGACTCTCACCGCCCACATTCATATTCTTATCGCAGCCATCCCTCGTCCCCATGTTGTACTCATCATGATCCACCCCACTGTACTTTGCATCTTGCCTTGAACCTTCCGTGCATCGTTTCTTGCTCCATCTCGGTCACCAGACACCCTTTCGCCTGTACCCTTTGCCATCTGTATTACCCTCATGCTTCGCGTTGTCCCGCCTCGTCTCTGGTCCTCGCTCGGCGCTGTAGTATATTCCATTGCTTAGCCAGCGTCGCGCTTAGACTACCGTTTCAATTTCTCGTAATTTGCTTCTACTAGAACACCCTTTGGTCCCGCCGAATTACGCGCGACAACTTCACACTTCCACATCATCAATTCATCACTTTACATCTCATGTTTCCTGAGCAAGTGCATGAATCGGAGTCCAAGTCTAGCTTCCAGCCAAAGTGATAGGCATCGTTGGCCTTGACTGTCCTCCATATTTACGTGGTTCCAGCAGACACGAAGGTTTTTACCTCCGCACGGAGCCATCGATTTCTGCACCTGACCCAAGTCTGTGCCATGTACATGCAGGCCTCTCGCCGCGCCTCATGCCGAGCCTGTTCTCTGCCGCGTTCGGATCTGAGATGCTGACGCATTTCTGGTGGGTCCTGGTTCGCTGTCCAGGCCTGTTCCCGCATGCCATCAGACATTCAGCATCACATTGCTCGCGTGGGTTACCCCGTATATAAAGCTTCTTCAGGCGCACCCCCGATGCACCCCAGCTAGCTCAGCTCCCCAAGGCGACATGTGGATCGCGTTCACGACCGTTCTCGCTGCTCTCCTCGCCGTTGTCTCTGCCTCTCCAGTGGGCATGGAGAAGCGCGTTGTATACGACCCGACCGTGACCTATCCGCACAAGGCCACAGTGTGGAAGCTCGGAGCGCGCCACAACGTTACTTGGGACACGAGCGACGCGCCGAGCTCCATCTCGAATAGGGCCAGCGTATGGTTGCGCAAAGACGAGACGACCCTCTACGACTGTACGTACTTCCCTTTCTCGCTGCTGACGTGCGTATTGAGTTCTCTGTCTAGATCCGCTTGGTGAAGGTTTTGATCTGCACGTCGGACGGTACGAGATCACTGTTCCGAAGAACCTTGCTACTGGTTCGGACTACCGCATCCACCGTGAGTCGGATCAGTCTTTGTTGGGTTGTAAGCTCAATGGGAGCTTGCTTGGATTTCAGTTTACAATGACTCTGGCAACTTTGTTCGTGCGCAGTACTTCACGATTACGAAGTGAACGAACACTATCGGACTGGGATGCGTGTGGTACCTGCACACTTGCAAAGGTCGGACTGTACCAGTACTGTAATATATCGATGACAACAGTCAACCTCGGATGATCGTGCAGTGAATGTCTTGAAACGATTTCTATTGCTGAGCTGCAGGCCAACTACTTCTCGCCTACTATACTCTAACGCTCCTCCCTCAGCTTCTGCTCCTCCTCCTGTTTCCGCTCCTGCTGCTGCATCTGCTCCTCCTGCTCGCCGTCTATGTCGAGGCTTGATCGTGCTGATTCGAGCGCAGGGCACGAGTCGTTCGACAACACACTTGTAATCGAATCCCTTCGCGATTGGCGCCGATCCTTCACCGTATTGAAGATGTCCATCTCGACGTCGTCGCTTGCCGCCGAATCCGGAGGGGGATTTGCCGGAGTATCCTGATGAGAGGCGCTAGGACGATTGGGGCGTGTGGCTGCCGACTTGCGAATCTTACGCGGTTTCTTCTCGTGCAGATATTTGCCCGCCGCGACGTCTTCCTTCTTGACCAAGTCGTGGAACTGAATTGTGGCCTTGCGAGGTAGAGATGGATCGGTGAAAGTCGCTTCGTTTGTGGTGCTCCTCCGGCGCAGGATGGTGCGAATGAGCGGCGGCGACACTGGTCGGTGGTGGACATCCGGACCCCACGAAAGCGCGCGTCGCAGAGCTCGGTATCTGTTGATGATGCGGCAAATCGTGGTATCAGAATTCGACTTGAGTGCAGTCTCTTCGGCGAGATTCTGAGCGACAGTCACGGTACGTGAGCAACTTCTTGAAAGTACGGCGGTAGAAAGTCTGTACTTACTCGTGCTGCTGCCGCCGCATTCTGTGGACTGGAGTACTTTGGATTCCTCATGCGCCTCTTTGCACGTGCAGTGGGCGGATACGGTCGTGGCAAAGCGGACTCCATGGTGTCTGGTGGTGTCACGTCTGAGCGAGTTCAAGGTGTCTGGGGTTGTGGGTCTAGAGTCAATGGCGTCGGCACGGGTTATGTACCCCATGGCGCCAATGCCGCCATCCCCGCGCCGAGGCGGCGGTGTCGCAGACTACACCGAATATGGGCATTTTGGCCAGATTTTTTCGCGAGACCAGATGCTGTCGGGACTAGTCCAAGTCGTCCATGACGCTCAGGTTCATGACGAAATCTTTCCAGGAGGTGAACGAGGCGATGTCGTCGTCGGGCAAAAGGCAAACCTCAGGAACCTGGGTAGCCACGGAAGCAAATGGTCGCCGCTTGCTCCCTCAAAATAAACCGCGATCATCCCGAGCTCATTCGGGGTATACGAATTATTGAATATTTATCGCAGTGCTTTCAGGCTACAGTACGTGGCGTGCAGATCAAAATCCAGTCGGTGATTTTCCTCACTGTAACTCAATCGGAAACTCTCTCGGCTTCCCCTCCCATCTGTACCAATCTGTTTGGCTTGCAGGATTCTTTGTCTCTTCGATTCTAGAGCATTTGTTGGAAAGGTTTGCCCAAGCGGATCGGCGGAATTAAGTGAGGACCGTTACCACAACCGCGATCACATTATTGACTAGGGGTTTTTTGAACTACAATGGATAGTAGTGCCAAGACCCTGCGCACGCTGTGCACGAGTATCTATCAAATTTCAGGGTAGTGAGCTCATCGAGCGAGTCCGAGCTGAACCGCAGTGGGATGAGAATCCGGGGTCACACGGCACGCGTGGTCTCCGACTTAAAAACAAGCGCGCGGTGGCGGTGTCGATCGGTGCAAATGTGCGCGAGTCAAACCACGGCAACTCCGCCACCGGTCCTTCGCCTCTCTCCCAGCACTTGGTCTCAGTCGTCACCGCCGCGCACCCTCGGTACCCATCGCAAGCGTATCCGGTGCCCACTGCGAGGACCAATCCACAGTTTCTACACCACGCGAGCAAGTTACTACACACCAAAGGTACTGCAACGCAAGCAACCAAGCTACTACTAAACAACCAGCACTTCGTACAAAGCCACAGCAAGTGAAACTCACAGCTTCGAGACTCTCTACGATGCCAATCATCACTGCAACCATCGCATTGGTGGCAGCAGCGGCCGTCAGCACTGGCACACTCGGCGGCATCGGCACATACTTTTCTAAACTGAACATCGCGGCACGCAATGAGCGCAGGAGAACATCCAACGACGATGTGAGTGTTGTTTTCGTTGTTTTAGATGTCTTGAGTTTGGCGCTTGGTTGCACTCCCCATTGCCCACACTCACGCTATACCCTCCAATTCACTTCCCCGTTTGTCCAACATTCTAATTAGCTTTCTCACATTGCTTATCATCCGTCTCATCACTTGGCTTTTGCGTTGTGGTCCGTCTGCGGCACTGAGCGTCTTGTTGTTTCGCTTTGGTGTTCTTTGTGCGGACATTTCATTGTCGCTCTCATTGACGACAGCCACCACGACCGAAATTCATCTCCCTCACTATTACAATTGCTTTCTTGTCTTCGTCAAGCGTCTTCTCCCGGCGGGCGGTTATGCATAGCCATGCCGCAGGTTCCGTTGACTCGAACTCGCGAAAGCCCGCGCGGCGTTTCAAGTTGTTTTGGATCATGCACTGCGAGTCGCTGTGCGGTTGCTCTCAACGGCCCTTGCTACTTCGGTCTGGTCTGTTTTCATCTATGCCGACTGCTCACATACTCTTTTCCAGCAGACTCATCAGAACCACGGGTTCAACAAGATGTTTGATGCGCTCGTACAGGAAGACTATGATTGGGACGCAGAACGTGCAGCCTCATACGAGCGTCGGAGAGCACGCGATTCCATGCACACCGGCAGCTCCGAACGCCGACCCATATATGACGAGGACTCGTCCAGCAACGCGTCTTCGAGTTACGCTTCGAACGGCTTCCGTGCGCTCGATGCTCACCGCCG
Organism: Auriculariales sp. MPI-PUGE-AT-0066; assembly: GCA_020744175.1. Lineage (NCBI taxonomy): Eukaryota > Fungi > Basidiomycota > Agaricomycetes > Auriculariales > Auriculariales sp. MPI-PUGE-AT-0066. The sequence goes on from JAGTJP010000325.1 coordinate 13,693, forward strand.
CAACAAGTACAAGCGACGGGCGTCGGAAATATCGACAACCACCACGGCCAGTTCGGCAAGCTTCAGGTGGACATCGTCCGACGCCGAATCTTACGAGACGCGTGCCAGCAGCGTATCGGGACGCAGCAAGGCGAGTTGGTTGCAGCCAAAGCCAGTCAAGGTCGAACCGGTCTCGCACGTGTCTGTTCTGCATCCCGCGACCGTCTACGACGACCGCACGCCACTCGAGGAGGGCAACGAATGTGCATTCGTTCCCGCATCCAAGTTCGACCTGCGCCACTTGTCACCCAAGGCGAAGAAGCCGCGGCCTCAGTCATGGCCAGCTTCGACTACGGCGTCTGCGTTAGAGCTAAACCTCCCAGCCACTGCTCCTAGCTCTCCGTCGGGGCTGCAACGCGCGTTGTCGATGATCCGCGAAGAGTCTCGCACGGGCACCATCGCCATCGACGAACACGATGCAGAGACAGCTGCCGTCGCCATCGCCGAAGACATTGCGGAACCAAGTGAGGTGGCCGGCTCGCTGCTCACGCTCACCCGTCCATCGCTCCTTCGCTACAAGTCGAACGAGCTCATCCCTGGCCTCGACTGTCCTCCTCCACCCGGCGCCAATCCAGAGTGCATCTGTCATGTGATCGGCAAGCAGGGCAATGCCAAGGAATGGAAGGGCTGCAACGTTCACCTCCCCATTCGATGATTCCCTTCCTTCCTTCAACCTTTTCGCGTCACTTCCGCCTCTGCCTCCGTCTCGACTCATTCCGCGGCGCCTTCAAGAGCTGAATGACCTTGCACCGCATTGGCCTCTTTGTAACACCAGCTTCCCTGTTGTGCCGCCGACTTGTACCAGCATCTCTGCCAGCGCTTTCTGCATCTGCTGCCTGACTCAACTTCTTGTACCAGTCTCCCAACTTTACGGACCCAAGCTTGCGTCTACGATACTTGACTCTACAATCACCGCCCACATTCATATTCTTATCGCAGCCATCCCCCGTCCCCAAGCTTGTACTTTGTGTATTCCACCTCACTGTACTTTGCATCTTGCCTTGAACCCTCCGTGCATCGACCCTTGCTCCATCTCGGTCACAAACACCTTTGCACCCTGTACCCTTTGCCATCTGTATCACCCTCCTCATGCTTCGCGTTGTCCCGCCTCGTCTCTGGTTCTCGCTCGGTGCTGTGGCATATTTCATTGCTTAGCCAGCGTCGCGCTTAGACTACCGTTTCAATTTCTCGTAATTTGCTTCTACTAGAACACTCATTCGTCCCGCCGAGTTACGGGGTTTACGGGGTTGACAACTTTACTCTTCCACGTTGTCAATTCATCAGTTTACATCTTCCGTTGCCTCAGCAATTGTATGAATCAGAGTCAGAGTCCAGCTTCCCGCCAACGTGAAAGCTCGAGCGAATGAGTCGCGTATACTTATAAAGGCGATCGTCTCGTTCAGGCTGAACGTCGGTCTTGTAGCGCGGTCGAGGTGCCTATCACCAGGCTCAAGAACGCGCTTGCACCGTATTTTACCTGCGCAGGGAGCCATTGACTTCTACACACAGGCCCGGGGCGGGTACCGGATGTCATAGCCATCGCATCTTGCCCGTGTTAGGGTCTAATGGTCTGCTGACGCCGTTGAACTCGTTCGGTCCAGTTGCGACAGCGCGGGTCCGCAAACTACGTTGTGTCATCATCAACATGTCACTAGTACCGTGCGATCATAACATAGCGAAGCATTCCAATCCAGTCCAAGACTCTGAGTGGTCACTTGTGTTTCCGCATTGATTTTCGCTGTCGGGATTTGGTCCCCGTCCTATGCCATTGTTCCCTTGTTTTCCATCCGATTTAGACCCTCGTTTTTTCGTCGCCCGCTTCGTTGGGTCGGTATTGCTTCATCGGATTACGCTGAGAGAGGGGAGGGTTGTCTCTCGGACACAGATGGTGCTTCTTTGCGGTATGACCGGCTATGCGCACCAAATTAGGAAATAAAAGCTTCACCGAAGAACCATCGCGAATAGCTCCATTGTCACTGCCTGCCAAATCACACATGGTCCCGTGCCCTATAAAAGGGTGATGGGAAAACCACACTGGTTCCGTGCCTCTGTCTCTTACACCCATGTCCAACGTTGACCAGTCCGCCATCGCTCGTCGGCGATCCAGGCTCGCCTCATTCAGAACGAAGCTTGCAGCGGCAGCGCAGCCCTCACACGAGCTCACCCAACAGGATCTCGTACCAACTCCAGTGCAAACCCACGAGGCTGGATCAAGTGCGAACGTAAGTCGTCGGTCAACATCCAACCAGCGAGCACAATGCAACTCACAAAATAACATCCGCGACCAGCTCGACGATCCTCACGCTGGCCGTGAACTAGATCAACGTTCAGAAAACAAGCCGGCAGATGCGGCAACAGTATGTATCGCCAGTGCATTTTGTGTGCGAGTCGATTCTGATCGCCGTTCAGGTTGATCAAGTGGCCGTGCAGCCGAGTGACGAACGTGCTCCTGAGGATATGGGTAAGTGTTTAACGGGATGTCTGGAGGTTCAGGCGACTGACTTCCCGTCTGTCAGTACGAATTGATAGACAAGCGTGCCGTGGCGACTATCGCCTTCTCGAAGTGATGTGGGAGCAGAAAGGAACGATCCCGGATCGAGCCACCGATATGTGGCTGGCACCGAGGTCTACTTTGTTGCCTATATTGGGAGACAGAACGAGTAAGCTGGAGTCGAGACCAATGACGAGACGAGGATCGCTGACCACGGGCCTTCTAGATAGAATGGTAAACAACCACGCGAACGCCGTCGACACTACTGCGAAACCCGTCGACGCCACCGCGAACGCTGCCTCGTCCAGGCCATTCACAGGTCAAAAGCGAACTGCCATATGGCCAGATAAGGGCAAGCGTCGGCGGGAGGAGAGCGACGACGAATCCGCTCCCGAGCTCAACGAGCGGGACGACGACGAAGACGACGACGAAGACTACGCTCCCAAGCTACCGTCGAAAGTCAAGGTTAGCTCGAGAGAGACACGTCGATTGTACACAGCTAACTCAGATTGGCATCCAGCAGCAAAGGTCGGCTTCCGGTCCACCAAAGCGACGGAGGCTGACTCCGGCACGCACGACGGCCACACCCAGCGCAGAACCGTCGCACGCGCCGCTTGTAACGAACCAAGTACCATCCGAGACTGAGGATGCGAGCCAGGGTGCTGCGTCTGGGGCCAAGAGCAGCCCTGGATCTAGGGCAGGCGACTGGGCTGTGAGTATTATCGGCATTGACTGCAAGATGCTGACTTTCCACCAGGATCATCGGCCTGAAGTGGAGGCTATTCAATGGGTTTGCAACGGCAGCCACGCCGCATTCCGGTTTCAGCGCCCCGAGCACACATGTTGCATGGACCCCGGATGGTTGACCGCCGGCTCGAGCCAAGTCGGTGCGAATGGCGGTACTGACGATACGACTCCAGCCACGGACGACGACGCCATCTCCAGGGCGACCGTGGTGGCCATCGAAGATGCTGGTGCTAGCGACTCGAAGGAAGTGGGAGAAGAAGAGGAGTCAGCAAGCAATGGGGAACAGGCACAAACGGTACGCACGATTTTGCAGCAGGTGCACGCGTTGACATTAATCCAGATACCGTCCACATCGGCCACATATGGATGCTTGATACATCCAAACACAACAAATCTGAACAAAAACGAGTGCTGCGTCCATGAGGCGCACGCAAATATTTCCAAACGACTGGAACATGGGAAGAAGTACTGCCGGTTCATGAAAGCCGGCAGACAGTTCCTACGCAAGCAGCTGGAGCGTTATATCCTCAGCTGTCCACCATGCGCGCTTGCTGCGTACGAGGGCTATTGCGAGCCTGCATCTGCTGAGACAATGAATGGCATCAGGCGGGGTGATGTCACGAAGGGCCGCCGCCAGCAGGAGGACTACGGAGGCACACGCTGTCCTGGTTGCGGTGTAATTATCACCGCTCGGACATGGTGTTCCTTCGAGGATCACGCGAAAACGTGCGACATCATCGGGTTACTTGAGGAGCACCATGTGTTCGAGTGGTGGGTCCATGTACAGCCGAGGACTCAGTCGCTCCGGCCTTTGCAAGGCAAAATCTTCCCACCACGGCTCGCGGCTTGGAGGCGCACACATCAAGTGCAGGCAAGCTAGAGCTTGGAGGCTGCCGAGGGGTTTCTTCTTCGTGCGTCGTTTCGTGCATATTAGCCCGCGCTGACCAGTCTTCTACAGCATTCGTTTGCGTTTTCATTTGTTGCGATGGCGTATCGGACATCCAATAATTGGCTTTGTAGATTGCGGTTAGGTTCTGGTCAACATTCACGCGCGACCATGAACTTACGATGTGGAGATGGGATGCCGGGTCTGTCCGGCTCCTTCTTGGTCCGCGATTTGTACTTGTAGCTCTTTCTCCAAATCAGAATGCCTTTTCTCAGAAGTCTCGGTCAGAACGCGTGTTCCAGGTGGAGACCCTCAAATTTAGCATGACTGCCGCATGCCACAGAATAGGAGCTCAAAGTCTTCCCAACCAACTCTTGTTCATATTCAGTACCATATGCTCGCTAAAGACATCATACTGCTGCGGCGTCTGAGAATCCGTCCGAAACCTGGCTCACAGAATGCTAAGAGTCAGGGATCGCATGGCAGATTTGTAACAAGACTACGGAAACCCTACGGCGAGGTCGGCTCTAGGTGCACGTCGCCTGTGCGCCGCAAATCGGATGGCAGGTTGGCCAGCTCTGCAAGGCACTCCGCAACCCCGGCTGCATGTACTGGAACGCGGCTATGTACCTCGTTCGATTCATGCTTACCATCGCAAAGGTGCCGTTGGTCATTTGAGGGAGCGCAGCCTTCGCGCATGCATCCGTCACTTTCGGCGGGCGCATAATACATCGTCGACACAAACTGTGAGACATCCAATAGCAAGTAATTATGGTGCACTGCCAAAGCAATTGACTTAGATGAGCTGATTGTGCAAAAGAACATGTGTGTATTCGCGTGGTGGAGTAAAATTTGAATGGCTCGGAAAGGTCGCGCGAAAAAGCCCGCAATCAGCCCATACTAGAACCGACCACGCAATGCCGGTATTGATTACTACGTTAAATTCTCAAGTTAAAAATGGTCTCGCCCGAGCAACCCCATGCAGTTGTTGGACGACGAGCATGGCGACATAGACGACGATGAGGTACATCAGCGCAACTGTCCCGATGAGAAAGATGAAAAGAGAATGGCAGCCGTCCGCCAGATCTCTTCTCTAGCACGCCCCAATGCTGGAACTCCGCGTGCTCGAGCTTCGTGTCGACTGCCATAGAGCTCGGTTGGGTGCTTGAAGGCAATGACCACCTTCGGATATGCCCAAAGAATGAGTTGGAACGGAAACCGGGCGACGACGTAGACCTGGAGAGCAAAGGTCCGAACCGAGAGCGCTGCAGTATATATGCGCGCCATCTTTGGTTGCTCTGGGTTAGACGCAAGTCGGTGTTGTCAATGTGGTCGCTGTGGTTCTCAGGAGCGGAATTACGACCGCTGATTGCGTGACGCTCGTCAACCTGACCGTCAAGGGCGACTTGCCGACGGACAAAAGAGACAGTGGTCTGAGAAGGAAATCAAATATGCGCACGCTTGATAAGATACGGAGTACGAGGCTGTTGCGGAGACGTACAAGTTGTGATGATGGTGGTGCAGCATTATGCTCATTTGCTTGCGGTGGCTTCTTGTCTAGCAGCCGCGAGACTGACGACCAAGCCTTCGGACTCCAACGAGACTTGATCTTGGTTTTGTTACCCTGTTCAGCACCTGTACTACGTGTTGAGTGACTGGAGGTTGACGCGCTGGATGTGCGCGATTCGCGAGACATGGCGCGACGTCCAACAACTGCTTCTGCACCCTGCTCTGAGCCAACTAGGAAAAGAAGGTGGTAAGGTGCTATACCTAGTATTGCGATGCTTCGCTTGAGATGTAAGGAGTAGGAGACCAGTTCAGGGTCTGCATCGCTAGTACGCCGAACCGCCGACGTACACGGTGCCGGCGTTTGCGTCGTCGGTCAGGCGTCACCGAATCTGGGGTGCATTCTTCTCCACGCTGAGCTAGGGGGAGAAGAGGTAGATGCGGCTGTTCCTCGATTGGGCGTATCCTGTACACAACGCGACTTCAATTTATCTATCCGAGGCCAATCTGCAAAAGTGTCTGATGTCCATTGACGTTTCCGCAAGGCAAAAACTGATCTCGCGCGCGCTGAGAGACAGGTCGCACGAGACGATAAAGCCAAGACGTATATGATTCCGCTTCTTGATTCCGCTTCTTTCCTGTCGTTGCGAATCATCCAGCGTCGACTCTGTCTTCCGGTTCACTCGAGCGCCGCTCTGCATCCCTCGTTCCCTTGGTGCAAGTAGCACCGAATCTAGATCGTATGCTGTCGTTCGAACAACTGGATATCGATGTGCTCGGGCTCATCGTCGACCAAGTCCTTCAGTGGGCCCAGCAATCCTGGCCAGAAAACACGCGTCTGCGGTCAGCGGTTCGGCTTTCGCATATTTCAAAGGTTCTCAGAAGAACGGTCATGTCTTCTGGCGCATACTGGAACTACGTGTCTTGTAGAAGAAAGTTCCTTCCCAAGCGCTTCTCGTCGCGGCTGCGAGGGCAGGAAACGTGCCTCTGGTCGTTCATGTCGGCTACCTCAAGCTCAGCACAGGGGATCGAGCAGCATTTGATTCTACTCTGGGGCAGATAATTTCGCAAATCAGCCAACTTGATTTGCGAGCTGTCGAAGGCTGGAGCGGCGGCGACTCAAAAATAGCCCTCCGACTAAGCCCTACCCTACTTCGCTCCCTGAATATTTCGGATACAGCGGTGCAGTCTTACGTCTCAAGTCTTGTCGGTCCTTCTATGAGGGAACTGTCATTGGGCTTGGTCACCATCAGTGCGAGCACATTGCACGCAGTACTGCTAGCATCTCCGAACCTGAAGAGCCTCAGACTCTCCGACGTCCAGCTCATCCCCGACGATGGACAATTGGAAGCAGATTCAAACTACCGCCCACGACACTTGTCATCATTGGAGCTAATGAGTATCCTGGAATTTGAAGCGGCCGCTGCCATCATCGAGGCGACTTTCCCGGGAACATGGAAGCACGCCGACCAGATCCTCGTTGGCCGGCGGCTGACCCTTGGAAATTGTGCCAAGCCTCTGAGATTCCTAAACTTTCCTAACCTGGGCACACCGCTTAAATTATCCATGCTCAGCCATTCTTTGGAACTATCTGCCAATGTCGATGGCGCCACAGTCCGACGGTCGACCAGCATCTCCTCACAGATGCTTCTTCCAGGCGCATCTCTGCATCACGCACTCGCCTCTGTACTCTCTAGAGTGGCAGAGATACACATCGTTCAAGAACGGGTGGAAAACATTCTCGCGGTCTTCTCGCTCACCGAGCCAGGCATGCATGAACTTCGTGTTTTGGACGTCAGTTTTGGCATTGCACAACCGGGTGCACATCGGCCTTGGTACACTTTGCCACGGCCTTCGGCGCGATTGGCTGTCCCAAAATTGGAACATCTCCGTATCCGTGCAACCTGGCCATTCGCAACACAGTCGGTTACCAGTTTTGCGCTAGAACGTTGGGCATCGGACGCGTGCGACTTTTTAGACGCACTCGACCCGGGACATGGCACGCAAAGAATCATCGAAGTGAAGTGTCAGAGACATGATCTGGCGAGTGATCAAGTTGTAGCTAATGCACTCTCGGACGTGTTTTGCCAAAGGCACGGTATCCGCTTTTTAACAGATCGTCTGTATAAGTATGC
>JAGTJP010000326.1:0-21496 GCA_020744175.1 Auriculariales sp. MPI-PUGE-AT-0066
AGTACGGTCTGCACAAGGGTCTGTGCCGAATCTGGTTTCTGCAGATACAGCTTGACGACTGCCGTCAAAGTTTGCAATTGTACCTATGATTTGTGAGCTGCTGGACATCGAGTTTGCGGGATGGACGCACCGGGATGTCCTCCTCCGCAAAAGTCTTGACGAAGATCGACAGCAGCTCGCCGCGTTGTCAACCTTGGCAGCGTACTCGCCGATGATCCAGATGAGCGAGGCCTTGGCCTCCGGCTCGTCAAGGTCGTCCAGGCTGGCAAAGAGGGTGGGGATGATGCCTTCGTAGCGCGAGGGGTACTTGCGGAAGATGTCCTTCATGACGACGATAGCCTCTTGAACGACGTAGATGACGCGGGTGCCGATGAGTTCGAGCAGGACATGGACGCAGCGCTCGGCGGCGGCATCGATGCGAATCGCGCACTGACCGAGGGCACGGACGCTCTTGCGCACAAAGTCGACGTCGACCTCGGACGCGTACTCCTTGAGTTCGCTGAGCAGCGCGTCGACGTTGTTCTCGCCGGCGGGCGGACCATAATGTCGAGCTTTCCATCTTGACGTACGGTGGGTCGTTGTACTTGCAGAAGAAGACGCGCATCTCGCTCTGGAGGATGTCGGGGCGCTTCTGGAGGAGGACGTTGATGTTGCGCAGGGCAACCCACTGGAACTCGGGCGGCGAGGAGAGCAGGTGACGAGCGGCGGGGCCATCTTGCGCACAAGCTGCTTGATGAGTTCTTCGCGCCGCACATGGCGCATGTGGATCATGATGACCTTGACGGCGGCGAGGACGACGGAGCCGTTGGCATGCTGAAACTGGGGCACGACGCGCTCGCAGATGTGCTCGCTCTCCTTCTCGTCTGTGGCCTCGTACCGCGCGAGCGCGGTCAGGACGGCGACACGGCCCCACTCGGTGCACTCGTTGAGGGCGATTAGCAGTTTCTGCAGCACGCTGGCGCTGATGATGAATTCGGCCTGGCTGTTCGACTCGCCATCGGTCTTGGCGGCTTCGCTGGCTTGTATGTGGATGTCGGTCAGGGCGGTGACGGCATTTGCGACGACCATGGGGTTGGAGTCGGCGACCATCTCCTGTAGCCGCTCGAGGAAGCCGTTGTCGAGGACGAGCTCGGGCTTGAGGTCGTAAGTTTGGCGACGCAAAGTGCGGCTGTCTTGCGTACGTAGGGGTTGTCGTCTCGCAGACACTTTTGAAGGGGGTCGCAGAGATAGTCGATGATCTTGTCGGCGCGCAGACAGCCCATTGTGCGAATGGCGAGTGCGCGGACGAGAGGATTTGGGTCGTCCGAGTCGCGAACAAAGGTGTTGACTGCGAGAATGACGAGTTCTGGCTGGGTTTTTGCGTAGTTCATGAGATAGAGATAAACGAGCTTCTTCTGCTCGAGGTCCTCTGTTTGCATGTTCTTGAGAACGTCTGGGAAGAGTCCAGAGACGTCCTTGCCGACGGTCATATTGGCGATGACGCGCTTGATGGCATCCTTGCGCTTGTCGCGGTACTCGCTATTCAGGTCGGCCCGCAGCTCAAAGTTCTCGCCTAACGTCGTGCGATACGATCCAACAAGGCAATGACAAATCGCAGAAACACGCGAGATCACGAGCAAACGCGCATAGATGGAGGGTTGCAGAAGCGATAGAGCAGTGTCAGGAGAGACAAGATCTGGCGGGTTAGCACGTTTGAACACTTGAATATAGTTGTGATTTGTGCGCACCCTTTTTTGGGGCCGTGCGAGCACCGAAGCCGTTCATGGCGATGTCGCTTTGAGCGTGTGAACGGCGATGGCGAGGACGAGCAGAGTGGCTGAGATCGAGCGCGTAAGGGACAAGGGGTCGGAACTGACCGCTGCCGCACTCTTCACGCTTGACCGGCCACCTCCACCGAGGCGTGCGCACCGCCGCCTCTTCTTCTCCTCTCTCCTCCCCCTTCCTTCACTGGGCCGCCTGGACGCACCTCATCAACGAGGCATTCACTTGCTTCGTATCCCCCACCAGCTCCAAAGCTCAGAATGGCCACTCCGATCGTTCACCAGTACGCCTGTCAGTCTTTCTCTCCCACTGCCCCCCCCCCCAATTTCAATTCTGACCTCTCACACACAGACCGCGCTCAAAAGGACTTTGGTATCGCGCTCTCGGCACCAGTTTACGATGTCGTCGACGCCTTCCAGAAGCCAGACGTCCATGTCCGTCTTTGCCAGTACAGCAGGACGGCCGTCTCTTTGCCTATGCTCTCCCCGATCGGTCAGTTGTTTTTCTCTCTCTCCTGATTCGTCGCCTGACCTGACCCCCCTCGGTGTCTAGAATTCGCGTGCTCAACTCCGAGTCCTTCGCCGTCGTATCTGAGATCGTCGCTTCCAACATTGTCGAGTTTAACTTTTCGCCCCTCGCCACCTACATCTCGACGTGGGAACGCCCGGGTATGCTCCGTCAAATCTCGATTCATACAATTCTGATCCTCCTGTAGTAAAACTTGAAGACGGCGCACAGCACAAGAACCTGCGCGTGTGGAAGACGGCCACCGGCGAGCAGGTCACCGCCTTTTCATCTCGCGGCACCGAGACCTGGGACATACAATACACTGCCGACGAGCTCTACGGTCTGCGTTTCGTCGGTGCAGATGTCCAGGCTTTCAGCCCGGCCAACGACTGGCAGATTATCACCAAAGCCCGCGTCGAGAACTGCAGCAGCAATCAGCGTCGGTCCAGGAAAGAACCCGAGCGTCGCCGTCTTTGTCGCCGAGAAGAGCGGCCAGCCCGCATCGGTCAAAGTCTACAGCCTGACATCTCTGGACGGCAACCCGACCGTCCAAAAGTCTTTCTTCAAGGCGACAAGGCCACCATCAAGTGGAACGCGCTCGCACCCAGGTCCTCATCCTCACCCAAGCGAGGTCGACAAGACCAACAAAAACTACTACGGCGAGACCGGGCTTTACTTGCTCAGCGCTGCCGGCAACTTCGACGCCCGCGTCACGCTCGACAAGGACGGGCCGATCCACGACTTCAACTGGAGCCCAATAGCAAAGAGTTCGGTGTCACCTACGGCTACATGCCTGCCAAGACGGTGCTGTTCGACCAGCGGCTGCGGCCCGTGCACGACTTTGGCCTGGCCCCGCAGAACTTTATCCAGTTCAACCCGCAGGGCCGGCTGCTCGCCCTCGCCGGGTTCGGCAACCTCGCGGGCAAGATCGACGTGCACGACCGACAGACGCTGCACAAGGTGTGCACCATCGACGCGCCCAACACGTCGCACTTCGAGTGGAGCCCCGACGGCGATACATCCTCACCGCGACGCTGAGCCCGCGTCTGCGCGTCGATAACGGCATCAAGATCTGGCACTGTGCCGGTGCGCTGCTGCATGCGCAGTCCGTGGACGAGCTGTATCAGGCCGTGTGGAAGCCGCTCAAGATTGATGGTGTCGCACCGCCGTTCGGCGCGCAGGTGCCTCAACCGCCGGCACCAAGCCCAGCTGTCAAGGCGGCTGCACCAGGCACCGCGACGTCGCAGTTGCCGAAACCTGCTGGCGCGTACCGCCCGCCGGGTGCGCGCGGCACCGCGACGCCGTTGCTGTACAAGCGCGAGGACGAGGGCGGCATGGGCGGCATGGTTTCGCCGCGCCGTCGCCACCGAATGGTGCTGCTACGCCGCCACGATATGGACATGGCAGTCCCGGGCACGAGCGTGTCGTGCCAGGTGCCGGTCCCAGGCCGAACGGTGAGCGCATCGTTCCTGGCGCAGGTCCTCGGCAGAATGGCGAGCGCTTGGAGCGTGGAGAGCGCGGTGGTCCGGGTGCAGGCCCAGGCAAAATGGCGACCGTGGAGAGCGTCCAGAACGCGGAGAACGTGGCGAGCGCAGCGCTCCTGGTCCCAGGCAGAATGGCGAGCGCGCTGATCGCGGAGAGCGTGGTGACCGTGACCGTGGCGACCGTGGCGACCGCGGCGAACGTGGAGAACGTGGAGAACGCGGTGAACGTGGAGAACGTGGAGATCGCGGTGAACGTGGAGAACGTGGAGACCGCGGTGAACGTGGTGAACGTGGAGAACGCGGTGAACGTGGTGAACGTGGAGAACGCGGTGAACGTGGTGAACGTGGAGAACGCGGCGCTCCAGGTACAGGTCCTAGGCAGAACGGAGGGCCACGCTATCAACCTGGTGGCCCACCGCAGGAGCAGCGCGCAAACGGTGACGGCCATCCTGGCGCCGGTCTCGGCAAGAAGAAGAAAGATGGGGCTCCGCGCGAGAAGAGGGACAAGGAAGGTGTCAGCGGGAAGAAGGACCGTGCGGGAGTACCCCTGGTACCCCCTCCGCCTGCGCCAGTCGAGCCCGAGCCGAGCCCGAGGCTGATCTGGGCAACGCAGAGCTCGACCCGGTGCAGAAGAAGATCCGCAACCTCAACAAGAAGCTCAAGGCGATCGACGAACTCAAGGAGAAGCGTGGCCGTGGCGACAAGCTCGAGAACACGCAGGTCAAGAAGATCGACTCTGAGGCCGAGGTCAAGAAGGAGATAACGGTCCTCACTGCGCTGGCAGCCAAGGGCGTCACTGCACTGCCCTAGTGGGGCGGTTTCGTGTCCATATACGTGCACATATTTCGTTCGGGTTGCTTGTACGGAAGACATCTTTGTCGTTTGCGCAGCGGAGGATTATACACACATTTATTCGGCTAAACTTTCGTACATATTGCTGCTGCCTTGACGCGCAAACATGACCCTATGGGAATTGCGGACCAACGTCGTGAAGCCAAGGAAGATGGAAATGCGCGTGCAGGTAGACGGAGCTTGTGAATATCGCGATACTGGGATGGATAAGGTATGCGTGAGAGATATGGTCAGAGGAATGACTCAACCAGGCAGCCACGACGCACCATTCACGAACAGGCGCAGCGTGAGATAGCTAACACGAGGAGGGTGCGCGGCCGTTGGCACGCAGTATGAGATGAAGACTTGCGCGCTGATGACCCGAAAGGCTGATTCGGGAACAACCGGACGCGTTCACGACTTGGACGGTCGCTCTTCACGACGCTAACGACGGTGACGATGTTTGACGACCAAGACAAACCCGACTTGCCGCCTGGCTCGCCTGTATTTCGTACGCACTCTTCAAATATCTTGGTTGTTCACCAACAGGCAGGCACAACAGGCACGTTGAGGGACCATGGCTCACAATGCAGCTCTCGCTGTCGTGCGGCATTGGCCTCTTTTCTTTCGTCGTGTTCTCGTTCTGCAGACGGCGCTGGCCTCTGCTCTTCAGTCCACGAACCAAGCTCAAGGGTGAGTCTTTGTCAACTGGCAATTGTGCTGCGCACCTGGGTCGAATCCCATCCCCGTGCTATTCCAATGATCGCTTGTCAAAAAAAATCCAACTTGTCGGCATAGTTAGAGGCGGCGCTCTGGTTATCTGAGATGGCTGCGACTAGCTCTGCTTGACCGTAGTGATGTTGACCTTACCCTGAACACTCTGCTGCTGCACGCAGTCATTCATTCGTATTGCCGCACTCTGACGGGGCTTGTTGTTCGTCTTTTCCGCTCGTCACACGCCCACTGATGCTTTGCTTATGCAGACTTCTCGCCTCATGAGGCCCATCTCGGGAATTCGTCCAGCGCGTGGATCATCCCGACCATACGCATATCAGAACTCTCTGTACTCCAGATCGTCGGACTAGATGCAGCTGTCGTCAGTAGCCACTACCAGTAGATTTCTGCCTGCTGACGCCGTCCTCTAGCTTCTCAACTTCCTCAAGACTTCCTTCTATCTGTTCCTCTCATGCGCCCTCCTAGCTGGACTAATTCTCATGCCGATAAACTACTACGTCGGCAAGTCGCTCGTGGATGGTGACGACTGGATTCCCAACGGCTTAGACGGCGGCAAGCCATCACCACCACCGCCAGATTGGTACGACCTCATCACAGAGGCCAACGCTTCCTCGTCGTCCAGTTCATCTTCACATGGGCATTCAGCTTGCTCACCATGCGATTCCTACTCGTCAATTACCGCCGTTTCGTCCGCGCCCGCCAGCTGTTCTCGCTGGAGCTCGTCCACAGCATTGCCGCCCGCACTGTACTCGTCAGCTTCCTCCCGCCGCACCTCCGCGGCGAGCGCGCGCTAGCGACCTACTACGAGAACATGGGCTTTGCGGTCGAGAGCGTGAGTGTCTGCCGTGAGGTCGGCGCGCTGATGCCGCTCCTCGACAAGCGCACGGCCGCGCTGCTCAAGCTCGAACATTCGTGGACCCAATACGTTGGCAACCCCTGCGCGGTCGAAGCCTACGATCCCTCACGTACAGGGCCGCTCATCGATATCCCGCCCAGCAATGACTCCCGTCTTGCCCCACCGCCCCGGCTCGTCGTCCCGCACCGCGAGCGTCCGACCCTGCGGCCAAAGTGGTGGAGCCCGAAGAAGGTCGACGCGCTCGAATACCTTGAGACGGAGTTCAAGACGCTAGACGAGGCCTCCGCAAGAAACGGCGCTCGGCAAGTTCCGCGCAGCGCACTGCGCGTTCGTCACATTTGAGACGATGAGTGCCGCGCAGGCCGTCGCGCAGATTGCCGCCGCCAGCGTGCCATCCCAGTCGACTGCTACGCTCGCTCCGGAACCGCGCGACATCGTCTGGGCCAACATGACTCTCAGCCCTAGCGGCCAGCGGACACGCGACATTGCGGTTACGCTGTTCATTGGTGGCCTGTTGCTGTTCTGGGCGATTCCGATCTCGGCGCTATCGTCCTTGCTTAGCTACGAGCAGATCCAGAAGGTTATGCCTTGGCTTGGAAACATCATCGACCGCAGCCCTGTCATTCAGGCCCTCGTCCAGAACTCTCTGCCTTCTGTGGCACTTATCGCGCTCAACGGTCTTTTACCCATCATATTTGAAGGCACGCGACGCAGCTTGAACTGGATATCTGAGCTCATACATTCTGCAGGCTTGTCGTATCTCCAAGGTTTCCGAGCCCGCAGCTGGATCGAGTACTCGCTGCTCAAGAAGTACTTCCTGTTTCTTCTTATCAACGTCGTCTTCGAATTCCTCGTCGCTAGCACGTACTGGCAGCTCTTCCGTGACCTTGCGGACTCTCCTGCAAAGGTCCGTTCCACCTGTCACCTCCGGGTTACCTTCTTTCCTGAGCTCCTCCCAATCCACGTCCTCAGGTTCCCGAGAAGCTTGCCACGGCATTGCAGAAGGGCAACACACGTCGTTTCTTCCTGAGTTACGTGATCCTTCAGGGTGCGCCTCATGCTCGCGTCTCGCGATTACGTCGCGCTCATGCTATACCTCTAGCCTTTGGTATCATGCCTCTTCAACTTCTCAACCTGGGTGTGATCATCCCGCGATTCTTCTACCGCGCGTTCGTCACGCGCACTCCCCGAGGTATGAATGCGAACGTTGTGATCAATTGCTACGATACTTACGTTGCGTGCCTCGACAGACTTCGCGGAGTTGAATGCTCCGCCAATGGTCAACTACGGCGCCGTCTACCCCCAGGCGATTCTCATCTTTGTCATCACAATCTTGTACAGCGTTATTCAGCCTCTCATCTTATTCGTCGGCGCGGCGTATTTCGGCATCAGCTACGTCGTCTACAAGTACAAGGTGTTGTTCGGTACGCTTGTAGCTCTCCCTGCCCGATTAATGCTCATCAATCCCATCGTCTCTGTTTTACCAAAATTGCAGTCTTCTACAAGCCGTACGAGAGCCAAGGCGAGGCATGGCCGATCACGTTCGTTCGCATGATGTGGGGAGTCGTCATCTTCCAGGTTTGCCGAGCCTTCACCAGCCTGTTGTGGGCTAGCCAATTGACCGCCTTGCGCCTTCAGGTTTTCATGGCAGGCATCTTCCTGCTCAAGAAGAGCTTTTACTTGGCTTCCCTCATGACGCCGCTGATCTTGTTTACGGTGTACTGGACGTGGTCGACCGACGCGCTGTTCGGCCCACTTAGCGCCTTTGTAGGCTTGAGCTCCGTTTGCGAGGTTCGTAGTTTCTATGCAGGCGGTATTTGCGTGTTCTCATGCGGACGTTTGTGGTGGTATAGGTGCAGCGCGGTGAGGAAGCAGACGAAGTTCGTGGACTGAGGCATGGTCATCCGGTCAGCTGGAGTCAGAGGTATGTGATCTGAATCGCGTTCTGACAACCTTCGGTAAACTTACGCACCACCTTCCTGCTCAGCAACCTCAACAGGCGTCGGTATGCGCAGAACGACGAAACCTTGTACGTGGCGCCGGAGGACGATCGCACGGACTACAGCCAGCCTCCGATGGCGAACTGGTACAATGGAGTGTTGAACACGGGCAAGCGGCGGTAAGTCGTGGCTTGTTGCGCTCGATACGGACCAGAACTCACTTCCAATTATACAGCTATGGCCACCCAGCAATGACAGGCGTCCTGCCACAACCCTGGCTTCCCATCAAGAAGGGCCAGAGCCTCGCAAACAACGCTCCGGTAACCCCAGGTCGGAAAGTTGGTTGGCGCGAGCGACTAGCGGGACGTGGTGCTCCGCCTGGCGCAGCGAACGGAAGCGAGGGCGGTGCGGGCGAAGATGCGGTAGTTCTCACTTTGCGCCGACGCCGAAGCGGGGTGCGGCCTGACATCCGGAAAACGAGTCTTGGGCCCGAGCGTCGCCAGAGCGCCCCGCTTCCTAGTACGGGCACGCCAGGACAGAATCCAGGTGCCACGGGCGACGGAGTCCCGAGCGGTGGCATTGGCCAGAGCAGCGAAAGCCTTGGCGCGCTTAACCCATGGGATACGGCGAGCACGCGCCGCGGTCGCGGTTGTCCTTCGATGCAGCCACTGGCGTGATCAACCTGCCAGATGGGGATGACGACGACGAGTTGGAACGCGGACACGCAGGTATTGGCGGAACGCCTATCGTCGTGCCACCCGACCGCGAGCAGACCGATAGCGACAGCGACTCGGAGTACGGTAGTGCTAGCAGCATGAGTGGCGAGACGCATGCCGCGCTGTCGACGGCAGACGAAGCTGGCCCGAGTTCAGGTACAAGCGGAGCTCTGGGAGGTGGTACATCCAGACATCGGACGTACTACCATCACCCAGAGAAGAGGAAGAGCATGCAACTATCCTAGGTGACCGGAGTATCTCGCATTCGAGTGTACATATTGTCGCAGGTTAGGAGCGGATGTTTGTGCAGAGTACTAATGTGCCAACATGCAATTCATTATAGATTACGACTTCCCACCGGACATTCTTCAGAGAAAGTCGTTTTAGGAAGCAAGAAACGCAAAATGTGAGAGCAAGGGAAATCAAAAAGAGTATATAGAAAGGGTTATATCAGCAGTGGCGGTTCGATCTACATGAAGTCATCATCGTTCTTGCCAAAATCATCCAGTGGCTCCTCGTATGTCGAGGTATCAAGCCTGATTGTCGATGATCAGAAAGGCGATGTATAAGAAAGATATCACGCACTTTCCGGCAGTTTTGCCGAGACCAAGGATGGGTTTGGAAGTGGTTTTCTTCTTGCCCTTGCCGGTGGCTTTGTCGCGTTGTTCTTTCTGCTTCTCGTTGGCCAAGGCGGTGAGGGTGCTTGCGACTTTGCGTGTTTCGACATCTTTAAGCGGGCCGGCCAGTTCTCTCGCAAACAGCTCTACGAATGTGGCATAGAGCGGCTTGCTCGAGTGCTGCTTGATGACGAGCTCGATCAACTGCTCGCTGAGATGCGCAAAGTCATCTTTCGTCTTCGGGCTGAACGTAAGCAGTGCGTTGAGTTGCTGCGCCTGCGATTGGCCGTTCCCAGCAGATGAGTCGCCGACTAGAGTGGCGGCGCTACTGAGGTCGGCGGCGAGCTCGGCGGCCTGTAGGCGGGTCTTACGTGTCGCCTCGTCTTCGAGGAACTCGTCCTCGACACCAACTCCCCCTGCGGCCTCCAGTGCGGCTCGCTCGGCCTCCTTTTGGGCGAGCTTGGCTTTCAGCGTGCCTTTCTTTTTGGGTGCACTAGCCACCGCCGCGCCGATAGGTCTTGAGGACTTGTCGTCATCGGAAGACGCGTCCCAGTCGCCCTTTCGAATGGATTAGAACACAATTCACGCACGTAAAGCTGCAATTTTCAAGATCGGAGGGGTGGACTCACCTTGCCGTTATCCTCGTCCTCGTCTTCACCGTCCCATTTGCTCTTCGCCGCAGGCTTGATGGGTGCGGGCGCCTTCTTGGTCACCCGCTCTTCCTCGCTGTCGTTTTCTGCTCAGCGCGATTGAGCGGTGTGGCGCAAAGCATTCGAGGCACCGAAATCGTAGAAGAAGATAAGTAAACAGGATGGCCGAATATCAAGAGACAGCTTGATACAGACCCCAGTCGGACATGATTAAGGGAGTAATTTCGTGGTGGTGGCGACGAGAATGACGGTATACGCGGCGACACGCGCGACGGTGGGCAAGTCGGGAGACCAAGTGCGATAATCGGGATCTGAATCGCTAGCGACCCGTCTTGTCCTCACGCTGTTCACGAGTCGCCGCGGGTACCGTCAGCGCAACTCTGTCTCCTCCCACAATCGTTGATACGATGGCGAGCAAAGCGGTCGCACGCGCGTTCGGCCCATCCGTTCGCGAGCTCCGTTTCCTCTTCTGCCAGTCCGCGGCTACCAGCGCCGGCGCACGGTTCGTCTGCCTCATGGCGTGGCTGTCGTGGCTGACGCGACGCAGCGAATTCATCACACAGCACTACGCCTCACTCAAGCAGGCCAATCCGGACGTACCACTCCTCGTGCGCGAAGCCGCAGGTACTCCCGCCCGTGTATTTGCCCGCTTCGAGCGTGGTGTCGAGCGTCACACCGTGGTCGACGGCATGAGCGCTGCCCAAGTACATGAAGCCCTTGATCGCCTCATCGAGAACAAGTAGCCATGATCATACAAATTAATGTCGAAATTCAAATCCTGCAGACATTGTCTGCCGCTTCCGCCAGTCTGCACTGGGTTGCCGGAGCTTCCACTTAGGACGAGCCTCGTTTTTTTTCTTGTCTGTGTCCACGCTGCCGTGCCATCGAGGGTATCGCGTACTGTGTCCACTTCTTCTTGCTTGCAGACGTCAACTCGAATGGTGGCTGCTCGACGATGCGGCCGCGTGCTGGGCAGGAGTACAAGTGGTTACGTGAATGTGCTACTGCCTCTGGTCACAGTTCACTGTACACACTTCGCAGTTTGGATCAGATCGTAAATTTAGAAATATTCATTGCGAACGAGAAACTCATTGAGTAAGGCTAGCAGGGAAGGAAGAAAAGAAAAGAATTCATGAGCATCGTAGCGTACCTGAGCTAGCCTAGGCAGCCTCCTTCCACGCCCTATGTCTTCGCTCTCGCTACAGCCGTTGTCACTATTGTCTGCTCGAACTCACGCACGCGTGTACCCCGGATGTCGGCGATGAAAGTAGGGCACGGTTAGCGACACGCTCGGGACCAGTGCCCGCGTTGCTCAGACTGAATGCGCCGCCTGTGACCGTCTCTCAAGTTGTGAACTTTTGCGCTGAGCGCGATCCTTTCAACCTGGCGACCGACAGCCCTGCCAAAAAGTCGAGCTGATGACGCTCAGCAGACATGTCATATAAACCGCACGTTTTTGCAATTTCAAACAAAAAGGCCAAGTCTGGGGGGGTCGCAGAGTCACGGGGCGGCGCAAATGCATGCAGAAGCATGGACGCGTGCGCGCGGCATTAGGGGACATGAGAGAGAGAGAGAGAGGCGAGGCGAAAGTGAGGCGAAAGGAGCGAGGGAGGTGCCGGGGAGCGGAGACCAAAAATGAAATATCTTATATACAAGCAGGGGAGCGGACGGGGTGAGGAGAAAGGATCAGAGACGGTGGCCGGGGACGGCCCAGAAGAGAAGTGTGAGTGCGGTGACGATGATGGCGACGACGAGGGAGACGAAGAGCGCGCGGCCGAAGAGCAGCTTGCCGACGTACCTGCGAGCCCAAGTGAGTCTGTGAGCACGAACATGAAAAGCCGACAGAGAGAGACGCACCGCTCGCGGATGCGCAGTGTGCGGAAGGGGGTGCTCTCGCTGCGGCCGAGGAAGACGAGGACGGGGTCGAGCTCGTACTGGTGGCTGACGAGCAGGAGGACGGCGAGGGTGAACGGAATGAAAAGCTGTGCCAAAGGATGTGAGGGTCATGTTAACAGAGACACATAAAGAGGGACGTACGAAAAGAAGCGGACGCTCTTGGGCTTGACGTCGAGGAAAATAAGAGCAAAGGCGGTCGCGAGGCCCGCCCAAAGACAGAGCATGCCAATGACGAGACGCACGAGCGCGCTCACGGGTGTGAGGTTGCCGAATGCCTGCATCGGCGCGAGCGTGAGCGTGGGGAATTGAAAGACGAGAAACGGCGGGGACGCGCACCTTGGCACGCAGGAAGCGCGGGAAGGCCTCCTGCTCCATGGCGCGGAAGACATACTCCTTCTGGGCGTGGAACATGTCGGGCACCTGAGCGAGCGCGGCAGACTCGTTCTCGTACGCTGGGCTTTGCGGGGTTCGGTAGGCTGTTGGCCGAGAGCGGGAATGAATGGATACGCAGGGCCGGGGGGAGATATATCTCCTTTGGTGCACCAGGCGTGAGGTATCTGTTGTTGTTGTGCGAGCAGTCAGAAGATGAGATTATGGGGAGGCTAGGCGGACCTGAGGTAAATGCGCTCTGCGCTGGCGATGAGGTCGACCCTGGTAATAGGGCCACTGCGCGGGATGATGGTCGGGGCGACACCCAGACCGAGCTTGCCCTGGAGGCCTGGGGTGGTACTGCCGCCGCCGCGTAGCTTTCCGTAGCCGCCCTTCTCGCCGTCAAACGCGGGTGAGGCTGCACCGAGCATGGTCGCGCCGCCGGGTGAAGGGGTGCGACCGATTCCTCCATAGCCCGTGACGTTGGGAGATGTCGGACGAGAAGAAGGGCCTGCAGCGGCAAGGGCAGCCTTTTCGTCGGGTGAGAGCGCGTCACCAGTGGACGTAGTTGAGCGTTTCGAGGGCCCACCGAACGGGCCACCGCCGCCGCCGCCGACGACGGTACCGTAAATGCTACCACGACGACGAGCGTAATCCCAATACTGCGGCCAGTCTTCTTTGATCGTACGTCCCGACTTGCGCACGTCTTTAAAGTACGCTCGACACAGGTTCTCATGCTGCGCTACGTCCAGCCAAAAGTCCAGCACGTCCTCGGCACCCTCGCGCTGCAGAAACAAACTGATCAAATAGTCAACACGTGCAAACCTATATTGACCAGTTAATGACGTACTAGAGCATGTAGAGGTCCACGGGCGGACGGGTGCGGCGTCGCAGCACTTCAGCAAACGACGGTAACCGGTCTCGTCGCTCATCGTCCTCCTGCTCGTCGTATTCGTGCTCCATCTTCCTGATCTGATGCTTTCAAATAATGGTCGCGCGACGCCCGGTAACGGCGCGCGTGAGCGTAAGGAAACAACGAGGTACGCCGTTTGGCGTTGTTTGCACCCGCCAGAATTTCCCGTTTCCAAGCCAGCCAGCCGTCACATCGTCGTGAAATTACATTCGTAAATTCAACTTAAATTGTGAATAAAGCCGTCTCCCATCATTTCACTCCTAATGCCGATTGCCGCGCTCTATCGTGTATGCACCCACTTTCACGCTCCGCGCCGGTTCGCAGCTCGAGATAGCCAGACAGTATGAGTTCGTACGGCAAAGGTGATCTGGGAGGTTCACGAGATTGATGCAAGACTTGCCGGGTTGTCAGTTCAGTCCTTACATCATCAGACTCAGACGTGCAGATGGTCGCTGGCCGCCGTGTATTACCATCTCAACGAGTAACCTAACCATCCACCGAGCTACAATTCATTGGTACGAATAAACTTCTCCGGGAGCGCCTTTCCTAGTGCAAAAAATCTTCATAAGGGATCTGCAAGTTGATTTTCCACCACTTCCATTTGGTCAATGGTCCAGTTTTGCCCGTCCATGCACTCGGAGAGCTCAGTCACAGCAGGGTAAAAGGGAATGTTGGCAAGTGCCTTAAAGAACGCAGCATGCTCCATGGCTCCCATCATGCGAAAATATCAAGATAGATCATTTGCCTTGGTGAACCAGAATCTCTCTCTCATGACTTGGATGTTGACCACGTTTGTCGTGTCCCAAAGCTGGTTCTTCAGTACTGTCTGCCAGCTCTCAGCATGATCTGCCGGCGGCTGAAAAGTGAGCATGATCGTTTTTAAGATCAGATAAGTGGTTGTCTCAAGATTGTGCCAGGGTCGAGCGTGTGGAATCCAGCGAGAACTGGAGGGTTCATGCGGATCGGGAAGGAGAGCAATCGCCATGGTGTCTACGGTGCCTATGACATGTTTGGAAGGTGGCAGGTCGTGGCCTTTGGCACATTCCCAGTCCATGAGAAGCAGTGTGTTGTCAGGATTGACCAGAACATTGCCGAACAAGAGGTCCCGATGAACAATGCCTAGCTTAGCTGCACGATAGATGCTGTTAATTAGCTGAAGAAGCACGTCAAATGCCGTTGCAATGCTGTGGTTGAGATGGTTGCTGCGGCTAACGAGCCTTTGCCCAGTGCCGGGAGTGTCGAAGAGCATCTTCATCAGTGTTCCCCGATACGGAGAGGCTGGTGAGATCAGTGTCGGCTCGCGACAAAGCTGTGGTGACCGTGACGTGTGCAATTTCCCCAACACTTTGAGGCGCATGCATTTTCGTTCTACCTTTTCTGTAGCAGCAATGCTGAATGTAAGCTTGGGACCACTTTGTAGGCTCGGTATTGGGCTCGTGACACAAGAGTGCCTGGAGGTTATCCTGTCCTACCTTGACGACGACGATGACCAGACGACTAACATGGAATGGGACATGCTACGTGGTCATACTGGAGACGAAAGCATGGCTTTGATGAAGAAGGCATATTCAAAGCTTGTCGTCTGCAACGACCAGATTCTTCCTTGTCACGGACTACAAGTACTGCGGGGGAGTGGGCAGCGAGTAGCTTGCCATAACAG
This sequence comes from Auriculariales sp. MPI-PUGE-AT-0066, assembly GCA_020744175.1. Lineage (NCBI taxonomy): Eukaryota > Fungi > Basidiomycota > Agaricomycetes > Auriculariales > Auriculariales sp. MPI-PUGE-AT-0066. The sequence goes on from JAGTJP010000326.1 coordinate 14,936, forward strand.
CCTCTGATCGCGGATATTATTGGGAAAGTGGTCCGGATGGAGGCGGGCCACGTAGGTCGTATAGTTACCTGTGAGTGTTGCATAGTATTGTTATTTGCAGCGGCATGCTTTTCCAAGGTTTTGCGGCACAAGCCTTTTGACAATGCATTAGCCCGGGAGCGGTCGCCTACCTCATTGTAGTCGTATTGAACAGCAGAGACCAACGGGTGGAGAATGCTTCAGGACACTGGATGCGCGAGTCTCCCTCTTCACAGGGCTCTTCATCGACAGCAAAGACGGCGGCTATGAAGCCTTCGAGACAGATAGGTTGTTGAAAGTGGATGTCTGTGGGATGACATTGTGCTACGCCTGCATCCAGGCGAAGTTATGACTGGAGAAATCGGCGCAGTCGGTGACAAACGAGATAAATCGCATTCGCTAAAATTAGTTGAATGTACAGATGTCGTAGGTAAACACTGCGATTTGTCCATTTGGCCCCAACCGAAGCCGTCGCCTGAAAAGGAAATACTTTGAAAGAAGTGTCACAGGCTCCTCCGTACAGAGGTCAGGCATGACAGGGGGTAGCGACACGTATGTGCGAATGTCAGCTGGTGATACGTCGAGCCAAAAGGGCAACGTCACATAAATGCACGGTTCGCACAAGGCGGCACTAAGCGACCGGTAGTAAAGATAGTTGTAATCCAACCTTTGGTGCGCGCAAGTAGCTTGCGAAAGACAAGGACGGGGGCGGAATGCGCCGGTCACGCGAAACGCAGCTTAACCAGCGGTACTCGGCACATCCACCGGATTGCGCGTTGAGTGCAGGCTTTAGGTGCTCACCTGAAACGCTGCTCTTCTTATAAACGCTCTGAGTGCAACGGGAAGCCAAAATGGCGTCCAATATGCGTGGGCTGACGCAGGCGAGCGAAGTCTGTGTTACTTGCGCGCGCGTCGCTCACCGTGGTTCAGTTCATCGCCGACATTCGGGGTGCGCGCGTACGCGAGCTCGAGGAGAAGCGCATTAATAAGGAAATGGCTAATATTCGCAAGAAATTCAAGGGTGCGTGTCGTTGTCAGTTGCGCGGCCATGCACCTCCTGAACAGCGCGCACAGACGGCAACCTGGATGGATACCAAAAGAAGAAATACGTCGCCAAGATTATCTACACGTACATTCTCGGGTACAAGGTCGACGTCGGTCATATGGAGGCTATCAATCTCATCTCTAGCAACAAGTATTCCGAGAAGCAGATCGTGCGTGCGCATCTGCTATCCTCAAGATATAGTAATGCTCATTTATATCACAGGGGTACCTTGCTGTCACGCTCCTCATGCACGAGAACTCGGATTTTCTTCGCCTCGTCGTCAATTCCATCCGGAAAGATCTCGACGATAGCAACGAATTTGCCAACTGTCTCGCTCTTCACGCCATCGCCAACGTCGGCAGCCAGGAAATGGCAGAGGCCCTGGCTGAGGATGTTCACCGCCTCCTCATCTCGCCGTGAGTCTTCAGGCATACTGCATCGCCGCGCTCTCTGACCGGTTTTCAGAACATCACAGACTTTCGTCAAGAAGAAGGCAGCGCTCACACTCCTTCGATTATACCGCAAACACCCAGAAGTGATCCCAGCCGCCGACTGGGCCCTGCGCCTAATCTCGCTCATGGACGAGCAGGATCTTGTTAGTCTCGCATCACATAGCTGACGCGCCTGCTGAATGATCCGCAGGGTGTTGTCCTGTGTGTCACCAGTCTCGTCATGACCATTGCTCAGGATCATCCCGAGGCATACAAAATCTCGTATACAAAGGCCGCGCATCGACTGTACAAGGTAATCGACCGTTTTGCCTCTGGTCTATATCGTTCATGACCGTTCCAGATCATCGTTGACCGAGAGTATCCCGCCGAGTACTCGTATTACAAGGTCCCGTCGCCTTGGCTGCAGGTCAAGCTTTTAAGGCTACTTCAGTACTACAGTCCCACTGGTAAGTCGTTTTCATAGGTTTTGCGTAATGCTGACTGCAGCACAGACGACCAAACTGTCCTCGGCGTCCTGCAAAAGGTTCTCGAGACCATCATGCAGACTGCCGGGACGACACCGCGAAACGTCCAGCACAACAACGCGCAGAACGCAGTGTTGTTTGAAGCAATTGGTCTGGCCATTCACCTTGACACCAACTCGCCGCTAGTTGGCATCGCAGCGCAGCAATTGGCCGTCTTCATCTCGTCCAAGGAGACGAACGTTCGATACCTCGGACTCGACACGATGGCGCATCTGGCCGCACGGGCAGAGTCGCTTGACGCAATCAAGCAGCACCAGGAGACTATCATCAACTCGCTGCGTGACAAAGACATTTCGGTCAGGAGAAGAGCGCTCGACTTGCTCTACAGCATGTGCGATGTCGACAACGCCGAGGTCATCGTGGGCGAGCTGTTGCGGTACCTGCAAGTAGCGGACTACGGCCTGCGAGAGGAAATGGTGCTCAAGATTGCTATCGCCACCGAACGCTACGCGACAAACTACAAGTGGTATGTCGACACTGTCTTTTCGCTCATCTCGGCCGCAGGCGACCACGTCAGCGACGAGGTCTGGTTCCGTGTCATCCAGATCGTGACCAACACGGAGGAGCTACAAGAGTACGCCTCCAAGGCGATCTTCGAGCACCTGCGGCCCGCGCATTGCCACGAGAGCCTCGTCAAGGTCGCTGGCTACGTCTTGGGCGAGTACGGGCACGTGATTGCGAATGACCCTGGGTATAGCCCAATGGAGCAGTTCCAGATGCTGCACGCCAAGTCGCCGTTCTGCACCGCGCCGACGCGTGCGCTGCTGCTGTCGACGTACATCAAGTGGGTCAACGTGTTCCCCGAAATCAAGCCGCAGCTCGTTGCCGTCTTTGACCGGTATCGGCATGTGCTGGACGCGGAGCTGCAGCAGCGAGCGTGCGAGTACTATGCGCTGGCGACGCGGTTGGATGATGACGAGCTGCTGCAAAATGTCTGCGAGGAAATGCCGCCGTTCCCGGCACGCGAGAGCACGCTGCTCATGCGTCTCAACAAGAAGCACGGCGACACCAATGACAAGCGGGTATGGAATATCGGCGGGAAGGATGCCAACATCGAGCGGAAACCGACGCTGAGGAACGCTGTTCGGCACAGTACGCTGCCAGTCGGCGCTGCAGGCGCAGCTTCTGCCAGCAATCCTGGCGCTCCCAGTGGTGGGACGGACGAGGGCGAGAATGCAGATATTTTAGGCAGCTTGGCGGGTCTCGATCTCTCGACGCCGTCTGCAGAGCCTGACAAGCCAATCGTCCCGCTCACTCATGTGGCCAACACGGACCGATGGTACGACAAGCTCTGCTACTCAAACGACGGCATCCTGCACGAAGACGTGCAGGTGCAAGTCGGCATCAAGTCCGAATACCACTCGCAGCTCGGGCGCGTCGCGATCTACATCGGCAATAAGCTGTCGGTTGCGCTGACGTCGTTTACCGCGACCGTGACATCGTCCGATTCTAGCGCGCTGTCGGTGTCGTTCCAGAAGATTCCAGCGTCCACGGTACCCGCCCGAACGCAAGCGCAGCACATCCTACAAGTGGAGTGTCGGGGCCCGTTCAAAACGCCTCCGGTGATGACAGTGTCGTTCATGGCGGGCTCGCACCAGGCGTTTAACCTGCGACTGCCAATCGTGATGGCTAAGTTCGTCGAGCCTGTGACACTCGCGGCGAACGATTTTTTCGAACGATGGAAGATCATCGGCGGCCCGCCGCGCGAGGCGCAGGCCGTCTTTCCGATCACGCTCGACGCCGGCGGCCAGGTCGATACCGGCAAGCACCACAAGGTCATTGCGGGGCAGCGGTTTCATATTCTGGAGAGTATCGATCCGAATCCACTTAACATCGTCGCAGCGGGTGTGCTGCACATGTCGCAGTCTGGCAAGGTCGGGTGCTTGTTGCGGCTGGAACCAAACAAGGAGGCTAAGGTACGCAAATGGACTATTCTGCGATGGATTCGCGTTGACATCTTCCGCAGCTATGCAGGCTGACAATCAGGAGTACATCCGAAGACGTCTCGAGCGAGCTGTTGACGCTGCTGCAGCGGTTGTTGAAAGCCGATGCAGTTTTGTAGGACAGGGATGACTTGCTTTCTCATTGTTGCTTTTCATAGGGATGACCACATATAGTATTGCACGACTCATATACGCCATTTCAAAGTCATACACATGATTCGAGATGGGTGGCTCATACCGTTGTCAGGCGCACGAATCCTGCAGAATTCTATGAAGAGTGGGCCTATATGCGCAACCGTTGCCGGGCTTGAATGTGGATGACGAGGATTACACTTCACTTATGGCTGCTCAAGTTGCCACACCTACGCTGATATGTCGAATGTTAATACTTTTGCTGTTGGATGTTCTACTTCCATCTTACTGTATGTCGCGGGAGGAATTTTACGATTCAGTACCAGAATTTCACCAAAAATTGCACAGTAATAAACTTAGGACAGCCTCCTTTGTTGGTGAAGCTTCATAATGCTGTTTTGTATTCTGAAGTGCGTAGGTGGTAGTTAGAAGTGTCCGGGATTTGGCGCGGGCGGCAATTCGCAGCCTGCGCTTTCTTGCTGCGACCGCGCTTAGTCGATCGCGCCCACGCAACATGGCGGCATATTTCTTCGTGCAACAGGTGGATATCGAGATCCGGCTGGCCGACGAGGACCAGCGCAAGCAGTTTGAGCCACGGCCGGAGAACAAAGAGGGCGGGGCCGTTGCGTTGGCACCGCGGATGTCATGTCCGGTATACTACGATGGAGAGGGCGTGACCGGTACTGTCAACGTGCGCACGCGCGACGGCAAGAAGCTCGTACATGACGGGATCAAAGTCGAGTTCATCGGGTCCATCGAGCTGTTCTATGACCGTGGACACCATCACGAGTTTCTGTCGTTATCTCAAGAGCTGGCTGCTCCTGGCGAGCTTCGCGCAGCACAGACATTCGACTTCAACTTTAGGAACGTCGAGAAACAGTTCGAGAGCTACTCTGGTATCAACGTTAAGCTCAGGTACGTTTCATTTGCCGTCTGTAACACTGCACAGCTGCTCACGCGCTTGGCTTGCCTAGGTATCTTGTTCGAGTGACGATATCGAGAAGGCTAGCCGATGCTGTCAAGGAGCGCGAGTTGTGGGTCCATAGTTTCCGAATGCCACCAGAGTCCAACAACAGGTACTTCGCACTTGTGCTCCTCTGCCTTTTCACCTTGCTGAAGCACTTGTTTAGCATCAAAATGGAGGTCGGCATTGAGGACTGCTTGCATATCGAGTTCGAATACAACCAGTCCAAGTAGGCCATGACCCAGCCAAAGTGTTGCCCCACTGAAGCTCGTGACTCGCCAGATACCACCTCAAGGATGTCATCGTTGGCAAGATCTACTTCCTGTTGGTACGAATCAAGGTGAGCACTTCTCAGGTCCGATGTGGTTTCTACTTCTAATGTCTGTCTCGCACTGCCTCAGATCAAGCATATGGAGCTCTCCATTATTCGACGAGAAACGACTGGTGCTGCTCCAAACCAGTACAACGAGTCCGAAACGATCACCAAGTTTGAGATTATGGACGGTGCCCCTGTGCGCGGCGAGACCATTCCCATCCGACTGTTCCTTGGCGGGTGCGTGATACTTTCCTTTTCGCAAATTCACTCAGAATACTGACCTGCGCAGGTTCGACCTTACGCCGACTTTCCGCGACGTGAACAAGAAGTTCAGCACGCGGTACTACCTCAATCTTGTCCTCATCGACGAGGAGAACCGACGCTACTTCAAGCAGCAGGTAAGCAGATTACAAAGTTCCTCTGCGCTCGATGTTGACGCTTTCTGTGCGGTCCTCGAAGGAAATCACAATCTTCCGGATACCCGAGGTATGTCGTTGTTCATTGGGCAGGGGACGCTTTCGCTAACAATATCGATCAGAACTGATGCGGGTCGTTGTTTTCGGTCCACCCTACGGGCATTTACCCACGGGAGGGTCTTTGTACACAGTGATACGCGGTTGCCTGGGGAATTTCATTGCGTACGAAACTCGTCGGCGCCGCTTGCATCCGCCAGAGGCGTAGCAGTGTCAAGGTTGTGCAAGGCTATACTTGGGAAGAAAAAGCACGAGCTTGATCATTGAGGGCCTCGGACGATGCGGCCGCGTGCTGGTCAGGAGTACAAGCGGTTACGTGAATGTTACAGTTCGCTGTACACACTTCGCAGTTTGGACAGATCGTAATTTGGAAATATCCATTGCGAACGAGAAACTCACTGAGTAACGCTAGCAGAGGAAGGAGGAAGGAAAAGAAAAGAATCGTAGCGTACCTGAGCTAGCCTCGGCAGGAGCGCCGCCTGTAACTCTGCATCCTTCCACTCCCTATGTCTTCGCTCTCGCTGCAGCCGTTGCCAGTATCGTCGGCTCGAATTCGCACACGCCTGCACCCCGGATGTCGGCGATGAATTCGGGCACGGTGAGCGAAACCAGTGCCCGCATTGCTCAGACTGGATGCGGAATAGGATGACTCTGATGACTGGTCTAGGGAGGAGCACAACCTGCACAATCATGC